>JAMCCL010000550.1:0-25942 GCA_024516035.1 Bactericera cockerelli
AAAATTTTCCCAAATTGGGTTTTTTCCCTAGCCCCAAAAACCTTTTTAAACCCCCCAAAAGCAAAATTTAAAAATTATTCCGTTCAAAAGTTAAAAAATTTTGCACTGTTTGGTTTTTGACCCGAAAAAAAATTAAAAAAATTTTTGCAATTGGGTTTTTTTTTCCCCCCCATATTTCCCCGGGAATGCAAAATTGAAAAAAAAACTCCTTTATAATTAAAATTTTTGCACTTTGGTTTTTTGACCAAAAACAAAAAAAAAAAACCCAAAAGGGTTTTTTTGTGAGACCCAAAAACCTATTTTACCCAAATAAAATTGAAAAATACCCTTCAAGTACAAAATTAAATTCCTTTTTTTTTTTTTTTTTTTTTTGGGGGGGGGGAAAATTGAAAAATCATCTCCGTTGCTATAGTATAGACACATGTATTGCACATGTAAAGGTTAGTTTGACCTACAGATTACAAAAATGAAAATAAATTTTCCTAGCCGTGGGTTTTCCGTGAGACCCAAAAACCAATTTCACCGCGAAATCTGCAAAATTAAAAAATATCCCGTGCTATAGTCTAGACACATTTTCACTTATGATGATTTGACCTACAATTACAAATTAAAAAAATTTCCTAGCATGTGGTTTTTTCCGTGGACCAAAAACCATATTTTCACGGAAATCGCAAATTAAAATCATCCTTCATAGTACTAACACTTTTGCCATAGGATGTAGTTTGAACCTAAGATACAAAATGTAAAATAATTTTCCTAGCACTTGGTTTTCCGGAGACCCAAACCTATTACCGCAAACTCAAAATTGAAAAATCATCTCCGTTGCATAGTACTTAGACACAGTATGGATGTAGTTTACCTACAATACAAAAATTAAAATAATTTTCCTAGCACTTGTGGTTTTTCCGTGAGACCCGAAAAACCATATTTCACCGCGAATACTGCAAAATTGAAAAATCATCTCCGTTGCTATAGTACTTAGACACATGTATTGCACATGTATGGATGTAGTTTGACCTACAGATTACAAAAATGTAAAATAAATTTTCCTAGCATTGTGTTTTTTCCGGAGACCCGAAAAACCATATTATCACCGCGAAATCTGCAAAATTGAAAAATCATCTCCGTTTGCTATAAGTACTTAGACACATGTATTGCACATGTATGGATGTAGTTTGACCTACAGATTACAAAAATGTAAAATAAATTTTTCTAGCACTTGTGGTTTTTCCGTGAGACCCGAAAAACCATATTTCAACCGCGAAATCCCGCAAAATTGAAAAATCATCTCCTTGCTATATACTTAACACCTGTAAATTTCACATGTATGGATGTAGTTTGACCTACAGATTACAAAAATGTAAAATAAATTTCTAGCACTTGTGGTTTTTTCCGTGAGACCCGAAAAACCAATATTTCACCGCGAAATCTGCAAAAAATTGAAAAATCATCTCCGTTCTATAGTACTTAGACACATGTATTGCACATGTATGGATGTAGTTTGACCTACAGATTACAAAAATGTAAAATAAATTTTCCCCAGCACTTGTGGTTTTTTCCGTGAGACCCGAAAACCATATTTCACCGCGAATCGCAAAATTGAAAAATCATCTCCGTTCTATAGTACTTAGAACATTTTTCACTTGAAATGTAGTTTTTACCTACAGATTACAAAAATTAAAAATAAATTTTCCTACACTTGTGGTTTTTTCCCTGAGACCCGAAAAAACCCTATTTCACACGCGAAAACCAAAATTGAAAAATCTCCCGTTCTATATACTAAGACACAGTATTTTCACTGTAGGATGTAGTTTTTACCTACGATTTCAAAATTTAAAATAAATTTTCCTAGCACTTGTGGGGTTTTTTCCCGGGGACCCGAAAAACCATATTTCACCGCGAAACCAAAATGAAAAAAAACATCTCCGTTTTTATATACCAACACATTATTGCACATTATGGATGTAGTTTGACCTACAGATTACAAAAATGAAAATTAAATTTTCCTAGCTTGTGGGGTTTTTTTTGAGACCCGAAAAACAATTTCACCCGAAATCGCAAAATTTAAAAAACATCCCGTTGTAAAAATACAGACACATTTTTGCACATTTTTGGATGAGTTTGACCTACAGATTACAAAAATGTAAAATAAATTTTCCTAGCTTGGGGTTTTTTCGGTTTTTCCGTGAGACCCGAAAAACCATATTTCACCGCGAAACTGCAAAATTGAAAAAATCATCCCGTTGCTAAGTAACTTAGACACATGTAAAGCACATGTATGGATGTAGTTTGACCTACAGATTACAAAAATGTAAAATAAATTTTTTTCCCAGCACTTGAGTTTTTCCGTGAGACCCGAAAAACCATATTTTCAAACCCCGAAATCTGCAAAATTGAAAAATCATCTCCGTTGCTATAGTACTTAGACACATGTATTGCACATGTATGGTGTAGTTTGACCTACAGATTACAAAAATGTTTAAAAAAAATTTTCCTAGCACTTGTGGTTTTTCCGTGAGACCCGAAAAACCATATTCAACCCCGAAATCTGCAAAATTGAAAAATCATCTCCGTTCTATAGTACTTAGACACATGTATTGCACATGTATGGATGTAGTTTTGACCTACAGATTACAAAAATTAAAATAAATTTTTTCCCACACTTGTGGTTTTTTTTTCCCTGAGACCCAAAAAAAAATATTTCAAACCCCGAAAACTGCAAAATTGAAAAAACATCCCGTTGCTATAGTACTTTGACACTTTTTTGCACTTATGGAAAGATTTGACCTACAGATTACAAAAAGTAAAATAAATTTTTTCCAGCCTTTGGTTTTTTCCTGAGCCCGAAAAACCTATTCAAACCCCGAAATTTCAAAATTGAAAAATCACTCCGTTGTTAGTACTAGACACATGTATTGCACAAAGTATGGATGTAGTTGACCTACAGATTTTCAAAAATGTAAAATAAATTTTCCTAAACACTTGTGGTTTTTTCCCCTGAGACCCCAAAAACCATATTTCAAACCCCGAAATCTGCAAAATTGAAAAATCATCTCCGTTGCTATAGTACTTAGACACATTAAATTTCAAAATAATGGATTAGTTTGACCTACAGATTACAAAAATGTAAAATAAATTTTCCTAGCAATTGTGGTTTTTCCGTGAGACCCGAAAAAACCATATTTCACCGCGAAATCTGCAAAATTGAAAAAATCATCTCCGTTGCTATAGTACTAGACACATGTATTTGCACATGTATGGATGTAGTTTGACCTACAGATTTTCAAAAATTAAAAAAAATTTTCCTACATTGGGTTTTTCCTGAGACCCGAAAAACCATATTTCACCGCGAAAAACTGCAAAATTAAAAAACATCTCCGTTTCTATAGACTTGACACATTATTTCACATTAGGATGTGTTTGACCTACAGATTACAAAAATTAAAAAAATTTTTTGCATTGTGGTTTTTCCCCTGGACCCGAAAAAAACCCCAATTTCACCGCGAAATTGCAAAATTGAAAAAAACTCTCCGTTGCTATAGTATTTTTCACATGTATTTCACATTAGGATGTAGTTTGACCTACAATTACAAAAAAGTAAAAAAATTTTTCTACACTTGGGTTTTTCCGTGGACCCGAAAAACCAATTTCACCGCGAAATCTGCAAAATTGAAAAACACTCCTTTTCATAGTACTTAACCATTATTTCACATGTATGGATGGTTTACCTACAGATTACAAAAAAGTAAAATAAAATTTTTTTAGCATTTTGGTTTTTTTGGACCCGAAAAACCATATTTTCCCCCCGCGAAATCTGCAAAATTTAAAAATTTACTCCTTCATAAACTTAGACACATTATTTCACATGATGGATTTTTTGACCTACAGATTACAAAAAAATTAAAAAATTTTTCCCACCCCTTGTGGTTTTTTCCGGAAGAAAAAACCATATTTTCACCGCAAATCTGCAAAATTGGAAAAATCATCTCCGTTGCTAAGTACTTAGACAATGTATTGCACATGATGGATGAGTTTTTACCTAAAATTACAAAAAAAAGTAAAATAAAATTTTCCTACTTGGGGGTTTTTCCGTGAGACCCGAAAAACCAATTTCACCGCGAAAACTGCAAAAATTTAAAAATCATCCCCGTTGCAAGTACTTAGACACATGTATTCACATGTTGGGGTGAGTTTGACCTACAGATTACAAAAATGTAAAAAAAATTTCCTCACTTGTGTTTTTCCGTGAGACCCGAAAAAACCCCTATTCCCGCGAACTGCAAAAAAGAAAAATCACTCCCTTGCTATATAAATAGACACATGTATTGCACATGTATGGATTAGTTTGACCTACAGATTACAAAAATTTAAAAAAAAATTTTTCCCAGCCCTTGGTTTTTCCTGAGACCCAAAAAACCCTATTTCACCGCGAAACTGCAAAATTGAAAAAACTCCCTTTCTATAGTAATTTAAAAAGTATTGCAAGTAGGATTTTTTGACCTACAGATTTTCAAAAATGTAAATAAATTTTCCCATTGGGTTTTTCCGTGAGACCCGAAAAACCATATTTAAAAACCCCAAAAATTCAAAATTGAAAAATCATCTCCGTTCTTAAAATCTAAACACATTAACACAAGTATAAATTTTTTTACCACAAACAAAAATTTAAAAAAAACCAAAAAAAATTTTTTTCCTAACCCAAAAACCCTATTTCCCCAAATTAAAATTAAAAACAAAACCTCCTTTTTAATACAACACATAAAACACGATGGGGGACTAAATTTTAAAAAAAAAAAAAAATTTTTCAGCCCCCCCCCCAAACCCAAAAAACCAATTTCAAAACCCCGGAAATCTGCAAAATTGGAAAAAATCATCTCCGTTTTCTATAAAAAACTTTGACAATGTATTGCCAGTATGGATGTTTTTTGACCTACAGATTTCAAAAATGTAAAAAAAATTTTCCTAGCACTTGTGGTTTTTTTCCGTGAGACCCGAAAAACCATATTTCACCGCGAAATCTGCAAAATTGAAAAATCATCCCCCGTTGCTATAGTACTTAGACACATGTATTTCACATGTATGGGTGTAGTTTGACCTACAGATTACAAAAATGTAAAAAAAAATTTTCCTAGTCAATGTGGTTTTTTCCGGGAGACCCGAAAAACCAAAATTTCACCGCGAAATCTGCAAAATTTAAAAATCATCTCCGTTGCTATAGTACTTAGACACAGTATTGCACATGTATGGATGTAGTTTGACCTACAGATTACAAAAATGTAAAATAAATTTTCCCAGCATTGTGGTTTTTTCGTGAGACCCCGAAAAACCATATTCACCCGCGAAATCTGCAAAATTGAAAAATCATCTCCGTTGCTATAGTAAATTAGACACATGTAATTGCAATGTATGGATGTAGTTTGACCTACAGATTAAAAAATATAAAATAAATTTTCCTAGCTTCGGTCGTTTTTCCGTGAGACCCGAAAAACCATATTTCACCGCGAAATCTGCAAAATTGAAAAATCATCTCCGTTGCTATAGTACTTAGACACATGTATTGCACATGTATGGATGTAGTTTGACCTACAGATTACAAAAATGTAAAATAAATTTTCCTACTTTGGGGTTTTTTTCCCTAGAAAACCCCAAAAAAACCAATTTACCGCGAATCGGGAAAATTAAAAATCATCTCCGTTGCTAATACTTAAAACATGAAAGCACTGTATGGGTTAGTTTGACCCAATTTCAAAAAAGTAAAATAAATTTTTTTTAGCACTTTTGGTTTTCCGTGAACCCGAAAAAAATATTTCACCGCGAAACGCAAAAATTTAAAAATCATCTCCCCTTGCTATAGACTTTTGACCCTGTATTCACATGTATGGATGTTTTGACCTACGATTCAAAAATGTAAAATAAAATTTTTTCCCAGCCCTTGTGGGTTTTTTCCTGAGACCCGAAAAAATATTTTCACCGCGAAACTGAAAAAAATTTAAAAAAACATCTCCGTTTCATATACTTAGACACATGTTTTGCACATGTATGGGTGTATTTGACCACAGATTACAAAAATGTAAAATAATTTTCCTACTTGGGGTTTTTCCTGAACCCGAAAAACCATATTTCACCGCGAAATCTGCAAAATTGAAAAATCTCTCCGTTCAAAGTACTAAAATTTTTTACAAAAAAAAAAAAAAAAAAAAAAAAAAAAAAAAAAAAAAAAAAAAAAAAAAAAAAAAAAAAAAAAAAAAAAAAAAAAAAAAAAAAAAAAAAAAAAAAAAAAAAAAAAAAAAAAAAAAAAAAAAAAAAAAAAAAAAAAAAAAAAAAAAAAAAAAAAAAAAAAAAAAAAAAAAAAAAAAAAAAAAAAAAAAAAAAAAAAAAAAAAAAAAAAAAAAAAAAAAAAAAAAAAAAAAAAAAAAAAAAAAAAAAAAAAAAAAAAAAAAAAAAAAAAAAAAAAAAAAAAAAAAAAAAAAAAAAAAAAAAAAAAAAAAAAAAAAAAAAAAAAAAAAAAAAAAAAAAAAAAAAAAAAAAAAAAAAAAAAAAAAAAAAAAAAAAAAAAAAAAAAAAAAAAAAAAAAAAAAAAAAAAAAAAAAAAAAAAAAAAAAAAAAAAAAAAAAAAAAAAAAAAAAAAAAAAAAAAAAAAAAAAAAAAAAAAAAAAAAAAAAAAAAAAAAAAAAAAAAAAAAAAAAAAAAAAAAAAAAAAAAAAAAAAAAAAAAAAAAAAAAAAAAAAAAAAAAAAAAAAAAAAAAAAAAAAAAAAAAAAAAAAAAAAAAAAAAAAAAAAAAAAAAAAAAAAAAAAAAAAAAAAAAAAAAAAAAAAAAAAAAAAAAAAAAAAAAAAAAAAAAAAAAAAAAAAAAAAAAAAAAAAAAAAAAGGGGGGGGGGGGGGGGGGGGGGGGGGGGGGGGGGGGGGGGGGGGGGGGGGGGGGGGGGGGGGGGGGGGGGGGGGGGGGGGGGGGGGGGGGGGGGGGGGGGGGGGGGGGGGGGGGGGGGGGGGGGGGGGGGGGGGGGGGGGGGGGGGGGGGGGGGGGGGGGGGGGGGGGGGGGGGGGGGGGGGGGGGGGGGGGGGGGGGGGGGGGGGGGGGGGGGGGGGGGGGGGGGGGGGGGGGGGGGGGGGGGGGGGGGGGGGGGGGGGGGGGGGGGGGGGGGGGGGGGGGGGGGGGGGGGGGGGGGGTTTTAAACCCGAAAAACCTACACCCGAAATCTGCAAAATTTAAAAATCATCTCCGTTCTATAGTACTTAGACACGTATTGCAATGTATGGTGAGTTTTTACCTACAGATTAAAAAATTAAAATAAATTTTTTCCCAGCTTTTGTTTTTTCCGTAGACCCGAAAAACCCCATTTCACCCGAAATCTGCAAAATTGAAAAATCATCTCCGTTCTAAGTACTTAACACAGTATTTCACATTATGGAGATTTGACCTACAGATTACAAAAATGTAAAATAAAATTTCCTAGCAATTGGGTTTTTTCCCTTTTTTTTTTTTTTTTTTTTTTTTTTTTTTTTTTTTAAAAAAAAAAAAAAAAAAAAAAAAAAAAAAAAAAAAAAAAAAAAATTCACCCGCAAATCCAAAATGAAAATCATCTCCGTTGCTATATACTTAGACCATGTAGGATGTAGTTTGACCTACGATTACAAAAATGTAAAAAAAAATTTTCCTAGCCTTGTGGGTTTTTTCCCTGAACCCGAAAAACCATTTTCACCGCGAAATAGCAAAATTGAAAAAAACACTCCGTTCATTTGTACTTAGACAATGTATTGCCATTTATGGAAGTTTTGACCTCAGATTTTCAAAAATGAAAATAAATTTCCTAGCCTTGGGTTTTTCCGTGAACCCCCAAAAAAAACCCTATTTTACCGCGAAACTGCAAAATTTAAAAATCATCTCCGTTGCTAATACTTGACACATGATTCACATGTATGGAGTTTTTGACCACAATTACAAAAATGTAAAATAAAATTTTTTTTTAGCTTGTGTTTTTTTTCCTGAGACCCGAAAAACCAATTTCACCCGAAATCTGCAAAAAAGAAAAAAAATCTCCGTTCTATAGACTTAGACACTTATTTCACATTTAATTGGGGGTTTTTTGACCTACAATTACAAAAAGTAAAAAAAATTTCCCAGCATTGTGGTTTTTTTTCCCTGAGACCCGAAAAAACCCAATTTTTAAACCCCAAATCTGCAAAAATTTAAAAATCATCTCCTTGCTATAGTACTTTAAACACAATTAAAGCACATTATGGATGTAGTTTTACCTACAGATTCAAAAGTAAAATTAATTTTTCTAGCACTTGTGGTTTTTCCGTGAGACCCGAAAAACCATATTCACCGCGAAACGCAAAATTGAAAAATCATCTCCGTTGCAAAAGTAATTAGACCTTATTGCACTGTATGGTGTAGTTTTGACCACAATTACAAAAATGTAAAATAAATTTTCATATTTACCGCGAAACCCGCAAAATTGAAAAAACATCCTCCGTTTTCATAGTCTTAGACCGTTTGCACAAAGTATGGTTAGTTTTACCTACAATTACAAAAAAATTTAAAATAAATTTTTCCCAGCACTTGTGGTTTTTTCCGTGAGACCCGAAAAACCATATTTTCACCGCGAAATCTGCAAAATTGAAAAAACACCCGTTGCCCAAGACTTTGACACCTTTTTTGCACATTATGGATTTTTTGAACCCACAGATTACAAAAAAGTAAAATAAATTTTCCTAGCCCTTTGGTTTTTTCCGTGAGACCCGAAAAACCAATTTTTCCCGCGAAACTGAAAAATTTAAAAAAACATCTCCCTTGCTATAGTACTTAGACACATTATTGCACATTATGGATGTAGTTTACCTACAATTTCAAAAATTAAAATAAATTTTCCTAGCACTTGTGGTTTTTTTTCCGTGAGACCCGAAAACCCTATTTACCGCGAAATCTGCAAAATTTTAAAAATCATCTCCGTTGCAAAAGTAAATTAGACACATGATTTCAATGATGGATGTATTTGACCACAGATACAAAAATTAAAAAAATTTCCAGCACTTTTGGTTTTTTTTTCCCTGAGACCCGAAAAACCATATTTACCGCGAAATCTGCAAAATGAAAAATCATCTCCTTTCTATATACTTAACACAGTATTGCCAGAGGGTTAGTTTGACCTACAGATTACAAAAAATAAAATAAATTTTTCCCAGCCTTTTTGGTTTTTTCCGTGAAAACCCCAAAACCATATTTTCCCCCGCGAAACTGCAAAAAATTTAAAAATCATCTCCGTTGCTTAGTACAGCACTGTATTGCACGTATGGAGTAGTTTGCCCCACGATTACAAAAAAAAAAATAATTTTCCTAGCCTTGTGGTTTTTCCTAGACCCGAAAAAACCCTATTTCACCGCGAAACTGCCAAAAAAGAAAATCATCTCCGTTGCTATAGAAATTAGACACATTTAAATTTCCCTAAAAGGGTGTAGTTTGCCTACAGATTACAAAAATGTAAAAAAAAATTTTCCTAGCATTGTGGTTTTTCCGTGAGACCCCAAAAACCATATTTAAACCCCGAAACGCAAAATGAAAAATCATCTCCGTTGCAAAAGAAATTAAAAACACATTTTGCACATTATGGATGTAGTTTGACCTACAGATTACAAAAATTAAAATAAATTTTCCCCACCTTGTGGTTTTTCCGTGGACCCAAAAACATATTTCAACCGCGAAATCTGCAAAATGAAAAATCACTCCGTTGCTATAAACTTAGACACGTATGCCATGTATGGATTGTTTTTTACCTACAGTTACAAAAATTTAAAATAAATTTCCTACCTTTGGTTTTTCCCGTGAGACCCGAAAAAACCATATTTTACCGCGAAACTGAAAATTGAAAAATCTCCCTTGCTATGTACTTAACACTGATTGCACATGGGATGATTTGACCTACAGATTACAAAAAGAAAAAAAAATTTTCCCCACACTTTGGGGTTTTTTCCTGAGACCCGAAAAACCCAATTTCAACCGCGAAACTGCAAAATTTAAAAATCACTCCGTTGCTATAGTACTTAGACCCATGTATTGCACTGTATGTGTAGTTTTTACCCACAGATTACAAAAAAAGTAAAATAAAAATTTTCCCCAGCACTTGTGGTTTTTTCCCCTGAGACCCAAAAAACCATATTTCACCGCGAAATCTCAAAATTGAAAAATCTCCCGTTGCTAATACTTAGACACATTTTGCCAAATGGATGTAGTTTTTACCTACAGATTTCAAAAAAATTAAAAAAAAATTTTCCTAGCATTGTTTTTTTTCCGGAGACCCGAAAAAACCCTATTTCACCGCGAACTGCAAAATTGAAAAATCATCTCCCTTGCTATAGTATAACACATTATTTTTTACATGTAGGATGTAGTTTGCCTACAGATTACCAAAAAAGTAAAATAAAAAATTTTTCCTAGCACTTTGGTTTTTTTTTCCCTGAGACCCGAAAAACCCTATTTTACCCGAAACTGCAAAATTTAAAAATCATCTCCGTTGTATAGTACTTAGACACATTATTGCACATTTTGGATGGTTTACCTACAGATTACAAAAATTAAAATAAATTTTCCTAGCATTGTGGTTTTTCCCTGAACCCCAAAAACCATATTTCCGCGAAATCTGCAAAAGAAAAAACATCTCCGTTGCTATAGTACTTAAAACACATTTTGCACATGATGGAGTATTTTTACCTACAGATTACAAAAAAAAATAAAATAAATTTTTTAGCCTTGTGGTTTTTCCGTGAGACCCCAAAAAACCATATTTCACCGCGAAATCTGCAAAATTGAAAAAAACATCTCCCTTGCTTAGTACTTAGACACTGTATTGCACATTATGGATGTAGTTTTGACCTACAGATTACAAAAATTTTAAATAAATTTTCCCAGCACTTTGGTTTTTCCGTGAACCCGAAAAACCTTTTTTCCCCCGCGAAATCCAAAAAAAGAAAAATCATCTCCGTTGCATAGTACTTAGACACATGTATTGCACATGTTTGGGTTAGTTTTTACCTACAGATTAAAAAAAGTAAAATAAATTTTCCTGCAATTGTGGTTTTTCCGTGAGACCCAAAAACCTATTTCACCGCGAAATTGCAAAATTTTAAAAATCATCTCCGTTCTATATCTAGACCAGTATTGCACATTATGGTGTATTTTGACCTACGATTACAAAAAGTAAAAAAAATTTTCCCAGCACTTTGGTTTTTTCCTTTGAGACCCCAAAAACCATATTTCACCGCGAAAACGCAAAATTAAAAAACATCTCCGTTGCTATAGTACTTAGACACATTATTTTCACATTTGGTGTTTTTGAAAACCACAGATTACAAAAATTAAAAAAATTTCCTGCAAATGTTTGGTTTTTTTTTCCGTGAGACCCGAAAAACCATATTTCAACACGCGAAATTGCAAAATTGAAAAACATCTCCCTTGCTATTAAAATAGACACATTATTGCACTTAAAGGGTTTAGTTTTTACCTACAGATTACAAAAAAGGAAATAAAATTTTCCTAGCTTGGGTTTTTTTCCCTGGAAAACCCCAAAAACCATATTACCGCGAAATCCAAAATTTAAAAAACATCTCCGTTGTATAGACTTTGACACTGTATTTCCAGTATGGATTATTTTTTCCTACAGATTACAAAAATGTAAAAAAAAAATTCTAGCACTTGTGGTTTTTTCCGTGAGAAAACCCCAAAAACCAATTTCACCGCGAAACTGCAAAAATTTAAAAATCATCTCCTTCTAAAGTACTTAGACACCTGTATTGCACATGTATGGATGTAGTTTTTACCACAGATTACAAAAATGTAAAATAAAATTTTTCCCACACTTTTGTTTTTTTCGTGAGACCCGAAAAAAACCCAATTTTACCGCGAAAACTCAAAATTAAAAATATCTCCCCTTGCTATAGTACTTTGACACATGTTTTTGCACATTATGGTGAGTTTGACCTCAGATTACAAAAATGTAAAATAAATTTTCCTAGCTTTGTGTTTTTTCCGTGAGAACCCGAAAAACAATTTCAACCGCGAAAACTGCAAAATTTTAAAAATCATCTCCGTTGCTAAGTACTTTTAACACAGTATTTGCACTTTTTATGGGTGGTTTTTACCACAGATTACAAAAATGTAAAAAAATTTTTCATTTTTTTCCCCCCTTTTGGGCAAAATTGAAAAATCATCTCCGTTGCTATAGTACTTTGACACATGTATTCACATTAAAGGATGATTTGACCTACGATTACAAAAATGAAAAATTAAAATTTTTCCCAGCTTGTGTTTTTTCTTTGAGACCCGAAAAAAAAAAAAAATTTTACCGGAAACTGCAAAATTGAAAAAAAACATCTCCGTTTCAAAAGTACTAAAAACACATTTTTGCACATGTATGGGGTGTAGTTTGACCTACAGATTACAAAAAAGTAAAAAAAATTTTTTCCCAGCTTGGGGTTTTTCCGTGAACCCGAAAAACCATATTTTTAAACCCCCCGAAATCTGCAAAAATTGAAAAATCTCTCCGTTGCTATAGTACTAAAACACAGTTTTGCACTGATGATGTATTTGACCTACAGATTACAAAAATGTAAAATAAATTTTCCTAGCTTGTGGTTTTTCCGGGGGAACCCCAAAAACCATATTTCACCGCGAAAACTGCAAAAAATTTAAAAAAATCTCCCTTCTATAGTACAGAACAGTATTGCACATTAGGATGTATTTTTTACCTACAGATTACAAAAATGTAAAATAAAAAATTTTTTAGCATTGTTTTTTTTTTTTTCCGTGAGACCAAAAAAACCAATTTTTCACCGCAAACTGCAAAATTGAAAAATATCCCGTTGCTATATACTTAGACACAGTATGCACAGTATGGATTAGTTTGACCTACAGATTACAAAAAATGTAAAATAAAATTTTTCCCGCTTCGGTCGTTTTTTCCGTGAGACCCGAAAAACCAAATTTCCCCCGCTCTGGAAAAATTGAAAAACACCCGTTGCTAAAGCTTAGACCCATTTTGCACTGAGGATGAGTTTGACCTCGATTTAAAAAAAAAGAAAATAAAAAATTTTTAGCAATTGTTTTTTTTTTTTCCCCTAAAACCCAAAAACCTATTTCAACCGCGAAATCTGCAAAAATTTAAAAAAATCATCCCTTGCTATAGACTTTGACACAAATTGCACTGTATGGGGTAGTTTGACCTACAGATTACAAAAATTAAAATAAATTTTTTCCCACTTGTGTTTTTTTTCCCTGAGACCCCAAAAACCAATTTTCCCGCAAATCTGCAAAAATTGAAAAAAAATCTCCGTTGCTATAGACTTAGCCAAACATGTATGGATGATTTGACCTACAGATTAAAAAAAATGTAAAATAAAATTCTAGCAATTGTTTTTTTCCGGAGACCCCCAAAAAACCCTATTTCACCGCAAATCTGCAAAATTGAAAATCATCTCCGTTCAAGTACTTAGACACATTATTGCCATGATGGATTAGTTTTTTCCTACAATACAAAAAAATTTAAAAAAAATTTTTCCCACTTCGGGCGTTTTTTTTCCCTAGACCCAAAAACCAATTTTCCCCCGCGAAATCTGCAAAATTGAAAAATCACTCCGTTTCTAAAGTACTTTGACACATGTATTGCACTTTTGGAGATTTTTACCTACAGATTACAAAAAAGTAAAAAAAAATTTTTTCCCAGCAATTTGGGTTTTTTCCGTTTGGGCCCAAAAACCTATTTCCACCGCGAAATCTGCAAATTGAAAAACTCCCTTTTCTATAGTACTTAAAAAACATGTATTGCCATGTTGGATTAGTTTGACCTACAATTACGAAATGTAAAATAAATTTTCCCAGCACTTGTGGTTTTTTCCGTGAGACCCGAAAAACCAATTTCACCGCTAAATCTGCAAAATTTAAAAATCACTCCCTTGCTATAGTACTTTTAAAACATGATGGGTGTATTTGACCTACAGATTACAAAAATGTAAAAAAATTTTCCTAGCACTGTGGTTTTTCCGGAGCCCAAAAACCTATTTCCCCCGCGAAACTGCAAAATTGAAAAAAATCTCCCTTTTCTAAGACTTAACACATGTATTGCACATTATGGATGTATTTGACCTACAGATTACAAAAATGTAAAATAAATTTTCCACTTCGGTCGTTTTTTCCGTGAGACCCGAAAAACCATAATTTTACCGCGAAATCTGCAAAAATTTAAAAATCATCTCCGTTGCTATAGTACTTAGACACATGTAATTTCACTTTTATGGATGTAGTTTGACCTACAGATTACAAAAATGTAAAATAAATTTTTCCCAGCACTTGTGTTTTTCCGTGAGACCCAAAAACCATATTTCACCGCGAAATCTGCAAAATTGAAAAATCATCTCCGTTGCTATAGTACTTAGACACATGTATTGCACAAGTATGGATGTAGTTTGACCTACAGATTACAAAAATGTAAAATTAAATTTTCCTAGCTTCGGTCGTTTTTTCTGAGACCCGAAAAACCATAAATTCACCGCGAAATCTGCAAAATTGAAAAATCATCTCCGTTGCTAAGTACTGACACATGTTTGCACATGTATGGATGTAGTTTGACCTACCCGATTACAAAAATGTAAAATAAATTTTCCTAGCTTTTGGTCGTTTTTCCGTGAGACCCGAAAAACCATATTTCACCGCGAAATCTGCAAAATTGAAAAATCATCTCCGTTGCTAATAGTACTTAGACACATGTATTGCACATGTATGGATGAGTTGACCTACAGATTACAAAAATGTAAAATAAATTTCCTAGCATTGTGGTTTTTTTCCGTGAGACCCGAAAAAACCATAAATTTCAAACCCCGAAAACTGCAAAATTGAAAAATCATCTCCGTTGCTATAGTACTTAGACACATTTTATTGCATATACTTAGACACATGTACTCCACTTTAGGATTTTTTTTGACCTACAGATTACAAAAATTTAAAATAAATTTTCCTAGCCGGTCGTTTTTTCCGTGAGACCCGAAAAACCATATTTCACCGCGAAACCTGCAAAATTAAAAAAACACTCCGTTGCATAGTACTTAGACCAGTATTGCACATGTAGGGATGATTTGACCTACAATTAAAAAAATGTAAAAAAAATTTTCATAGAAAATTGTTGTTTTTTCCGTGAGACCCGAAAAACCAAATTTTTTCACCGCAAATCTGCAAAATTGAAAAACATCTCCGGCATATAACTTAGAACAGATTGCACATGTAGGATGTAGTTTGACCAACAGATTAAAAAAAATGTAAAAAAATTTCCACCCCGGTCGTTTTTTCCGGGCCCCGAAAAACCATATTTCACCGCAAAAAACTGAAAAATTAAAAAATCACTCCGTTGCTATAGTACTTAACACATGTTTGCACATGTATGGAGCAGTTTGACCTACAGATTAAAAAAAGTAAAATAAATTTCCTACCATTGTGGTTTTTTCCGTGTGACCCGAAAACCATTTTTTAAAACCGCGAAACTGCAAAATTAAAAAATCATCCCCCCTTGCATAGACTTAGACACATGTTTTGCACATGTATGGATGTAGTTTGCCAACAATTACAGAAATTAAAATAAATTTTCCTAGCACTTGTGGTTTTTCCGTGAGACCCAAAAACCAATTTTTCACCGCAAATCTGCAAAATTGAAAAATCATCTCCGTTGCTATAGTACTTAGACACATGTAGGATGTAGTTTTGAACCTACAGATTACAAAAATGTAAAAAAAATTTTTTCCAGCACTGTGGTTTTTCCGTGAGACCCGAAAAACCATTTTTTCCCCGCAAAATCTGCAAAATTGAAAAATCATCTCCGTTGCAAATAGTACTTGACATAGACATATTTTTATTGCACATGTATGGAGAATTTTTACCTACAGTTTACAAAAATGTAAAATAAATTTTCCTAGCTTGGGTCGTTTTTTTTCCGTGAACCCGAAAAACCATATTTCACCGCGAAACTGCAAAATTAAAAAATCATCTCCGTTGCTATAGTACTTAGACACATGAAATTGCACATGTAAAATTTTTAGTTTGACCACAGATTAAAAAAAATGAAAATAAATTTTTCCTACACTTGGGGTTTTTCCATGAGACCCAAAAAACCCAAATTTTTCACCCGGGAAATCTGAAAAAATTAAAAAATCATCTCCTTGCTAAGTATTAACACATGTTGAATTAATGTAGTAACGGGGCTTTAAAGCCGAAAGACCTAAGTTTCCCGTTACGGGGGGTTTGAAAAAAACCCCAATAACCTACTACAAAGGGGTGTATTAAAAGGTATTTAAGAAAATTAAATCTACACAAAAATAAAAGGGAAAAATAATCTACTAAATACGAAATGAGATTGGATGGTCTTTCCTTTGAGACTTGAAATAAGTACTTACGTACGCCTTTAGAAGTGGATCAAAGGGGGTAATTGAGGAAGGAGCGAAGACGTACCCTGCCCACCACTGTTTTTAACAATCTAACGAGGCATCGCGTTCCCCAACTAACGTACCGAATTTCTGTCGCTTTTCTTTGTAAGAACATATGATATGCCTACATCTGATATCGAAGTGTTATCTCTAACAGTTAGGGGCGTAAGATCGATTGATATGCGCGGGGAAATTTGGAGGCAATCAAACTGGATCACAGGCGTGAAAAACCCCCCAGCCTTAAAAAGAGTGCATTTTATCCCATTAAAAAACAATGAAATAATAAATGAAAAGGGTTTAAAAAGCAAATAAGGGCAAAAAAACAAGAACAAAAAAAGATACAGTAAATTAGCAACAATAGATAGCTACAACTACAAAAATTATATTAATAAAAAAAAAAGGAAATTGCATGAGCAAAGCTACAAATAAAAAAAAATCGAACTTATCAAAACTACAAAATAAATCAAAATTGCCTTACAAAGACTCTTAAAAAAAAAAATTTTGCCTAAAACAAATCACCAGTGCTACCACCATAAAGAAAAATAAAATTTTTTTCAAGCTCATCAATTATAATGTAAACATGACAATAAGTGGGTTAGTACCTACTGCAAAGGTAAGGGGCCAGTTTAAAACGGGCCCGCTTCAATTCACCCTTTTGGGTTTTAACTAGACCACGCGAGCAACGCCGTCCCCCCGGGAAAAGCCCTCTATATTTACAAGTGCCCCAATGTAAGGGCGGCACTTTGTCCTGCTTTATTAAAACTTTTTGTCCGGGACTAAAGGCGGGGAACTAGTGTTCCATTTTTCACCGACTGAAATCATGCAGATTTCGGATTTCCCCAACTTTTTTCCAAAATGTTTGGAAAATTTTGCCCAAATAACTTAATCGATAAGCGATTTGGATTTTCATCTACTACGTCTGAGGCCGGTAGGCTTTTTTAAAAAATTTGGGGGGAAAAAAATTGCAGGGGTGGGGCAAAATTTCTGAAGGGGCCCGAACTCAAAAACATAATGGACGAGAATTCCCAAAAGAGCTTCTATTTGTGCTGAAATAGTACACAGCCTTTAAGCGAAAGTATTTTGAGTTTCCACACACCTTCAAATGTGATTTTACAGCCTTTAAAAATTAGCCTCCGAGATACCCCTTTAAGGAGCTCCATGGGGGGAGTAAACTGCCAGGTTTCCTATGAACAGATAACTCCTCATGAATCGAACTTTATATTGTGAGAGTTTAAAAATAGTAAGTTTTTATCAAGTGCGTTTTTTTTCACCAACGAAATTTGTACCGTGGTCTGACAAGACACTTGGGGAAGGACCACGTCGGGCCCCAAAAAAAGCTTTAATGCTCAAAAAGTGGGAGTGATAGATCAGAAGCGACCTCTAAATGAAAACTTTTTTTTGCCAAACATAACGAAGATAAAAATGTAGGCCTTCTGACTCTTCTGCCCACGCTACAGAAATAGTGAAAAAAGGGGGGTCCCATGAAGTCTATGCTATTTTTAAGAAATGCTTTAGCCTGCTTAAGAACCCATTCTTTTGGTAGGTCTGACATAAATGGATTTTGGGATTTGGGGAACAACAAAAACAATATGAAAATCTTGCACTTTTTTCTAACGAAGTTTCTGCCCCCCTAAAATCCAATATTTTCTACGAAGTATAGAGAGTAATAAGGAGGGCCGGTAAAAATTTAAAGTAAACGATGGGAAAATATTGAAATTAGTTTTAAAAAATGTAAACCTTGGGCGGGAAGAAAACTGGAGTTGCCCCAAAAACCCAGATCGGGTTTTTCTAAGACGACCGCCCACACGAAAAACTCCATTGTCCAAGAATGGACTTAATTTGACGAGAACTTTATACAAAGTAAATTTTTTTCAAATTTTTTTTGAACAACTGAGAAGTGTTCATTTTTAAAATTTTTTTTTATTTTTCTATCTCGCCTGAATTAAATCGAAATTCCAACAAACCACACCCCCTGGAAGTCTTTTAAAAACCGAAGTACGAAAGCAACTACCGTAGTAATCTAAGCCCAAAATGAGCAATTGAAAATAATTGTTTTTTAAAGTGTTCCCCCACTAATTTTCAGTCTCGACCAGCACAACACATTTTCTTTCTGGTACAGAGGTGGCGATCTCTTGACTGAAATGAATGATAGGCCAAACCCACAGATTTGTTTAACCCACGGAGGGCCCGGAACCCAAAATAGAAGTGCACGAATTCGGATGGTTTTAAAACCCCCGCAAAACAATCTGCGGATTTTTCAGAACCCAATATTTCACCGGGCAGTGAAACCCACATTCTCTTTAAAATTTTGCTGACTCATTGCTACGAAGGTCTCCCAAAATGGGGAAGCAGAATCCAGACAAAACTACATTTGAATCTGAGAACACATTATTTTTCTCAATAGTAATCTAATTTATAACACCGACGCTGCATAACGAAGAGCAGTAACCCAGCACAAATTCAAACGAGGAATAGTTTTGGGACTTAACCGGTGCCATTTTGTTTTTACACAATCAAATTTATTTTGATTTCCCCACTGGGATAAGTCCCGCTGAAGATCCGCCCCCAACCCCTTGAATGTTTGCATCGGGCGAATCCGAAAATTGCACGTGCATTTTTCACTACGAATAGGGTCGGGGGAATGACAATTAGCTAGCTAGGCAACGATCGGGAAAGGGGTGCCCCCCAAACTTTCTACGATATTAGGAGGGGGAGTTTCGTCCCACAAAAAATCAAACACCACAACTTTGAATGACTGCTTAGCCCACAAGATAACGGGAGAAAGAAGGCCCAGGGGATCAAAAAATCGACTAACAAATACAACATGTTGCGTTTTTAAAACATGGTTTTTGTCAAGTTTTTTTTAAAAAAAAAAATACCTGGTCGGAACTCCACTGCAAACCTAATATTTTTTCAAAAGCGCCATCCCCGAATAATTTTTGATAATCTATCCGCAACGTACCTTTTTGCAAAAAACCTCCTCTGAATTGGACCCCATTAGTGAGGGGAACCCCCCAGCCTTTAACAAACCCACCATTTTTCAAAAAGATCACAAGCCTGGCGAGAGTTTTAGTAAGCTTTTCACTAAATCACCATGACAGGTCGGTCTGAACCCTTTTTAGCTGCAAAAGGAAAGTTTTTGCGCCCCGTCCCCCTAAATGTCGCACCCCCTACGTAAAGCAAGGGAAAGGGGAACAAGTTAAACCGAAGGGAACCGTGTCATCATATAAGTCAACAACTCACGGTGGATGAAACCCCCAGAGAAAACTTCTGATATTCCAAACATCAGGATTCAATTTAAATTTTCAAAAACATTTTTCTGATGTCCGCTATCATAACAAAAGGGAAAAAAAACGAAAATTTAATAAAACTACAAAAAGATCCGTGACAGCTTGGGACCGCATACAATAAATCATTTAAAGATTTTGTACTGAAGACTGCATTGAAGCACGTAGACACATCAAAACGGGAACTTTCCCTTATCGGGCCGGCTACCATGGGGTGAGGAATGAAAAATCCTGAGCGGTCAGATTGACGGTGCAGCACAAAAACCCTTCATCTAGGTCTCCTTTGATGATCTTTATAAGGACCGCAACTCGCATAGACTCAAGCTTTCTCTCCTGGCTAAAAAACCTATTGGGGGCAAGATGATAAGAGTCGCCTAACTCTGGGGGCTGCTCTTGAACGGAAGAGAAAAGTGTACGAACCGTTGTCATTCGTAAACGGAAGATGTATATAGTTCCTCACACCTTTTAATCATCACTTTTTAACAGCCCGGGGCTGAAACATTCTCAATTCCCAAAAACGTTTAATTAGACTGTCAAAGTGGGGGTCCTGGAATGCACAAAATGAATTTGAGTACTGTCCCTAATCTAAAAAATTACAGGTACTTGACCCCTAAACCACATAACCAGACAGTAAATTTAAAGCGACAACACTATTTCAGGACTGTGACACGGGGACCTAAATCAAGAAGGGGAAAATTGAGCACCGAGAATGCCCGACACAACGTCTGGTTTTCATGAAATCATCAGCGAGAGGCAATTTTTCCAATAAAGCAAGTTTGACCCCATCTACAGGTTAGAAGGCAACCCGCCCCACTATTTTTCTACTACGAGTGCATGGATCGAAATTTTTAAAATCTTTACCAACCTAGAGGCGAAAATAAAAAATTTACCTGCCCGTGAACGGGATTTTGAACCCCTACCTAAACCCTTGATATTTTGGTACAAAACTTTGTTTAGGGTAATCCAACTTCTTTCGAGCAATTTTAATATCAAATTTCTTTGACACCCGAGCTAAAATAAAAGAAAAGAAAGGGAAACACCGGTCTATCCGGGATTCGAACCTGAATGAGACAAGAAATTGTACCTCCCTTTTCCAAAAGGGATCTGATTGTTATCAAACACAAACATTAACGAAGGTGTATGCAACCGAGGAAGAGGGGGAGAATTATGATTCCCCATTACCAAGGTGTTGACTACTACGAAATTTTTGATGAAGCTTTACCCTTTTTAACCCCCCCGGGGGTCCTATTTGGTCAGTCAGCTTATATCTTTGAACAAAGCAACGTTTTTATGCTTAATTTTAAAATTTAAAGCACGGGGAATTATTTTTACACTCATAACCTTAGGGGAAACCTGAGAGACAATTGACACAGAAAAAAAATATTGCTTAATTTTCAGAACCTTCTTGGGGAGAAATTTTTTAAAAACTTCGGCATTGAATATGGGAGGTCATTTTGGGCATACCACAATTCCTAGAAGGGTATTAAAAAACAAAGGGGTGGGACCCTTTTATTTACTGTGGGGAAAAACCGCTTAACGCCTGAGGTACCCAGACCCCCACTACATTTAACTACTACTATTACTTTACTACTAGTGCAGGTAAAAATCTGTTCAGAATTTTGGCATCTCTTAAGAAAAAAAAGTAACTTGTCAAAGGGAGCAACTCATCTTTTTTAAATGACAAAATTTGAAGGTTTTTACAGTTTCCTGGGGAAAGTTTTGTACAAGCTAAATGAACAAAGAATAATCATCTAGATTTTTTTTAATTTTTAAGGGCCCTTAAGGGGGAACACAGTCACAGAACTTTCAGTAAACATGCAAGGGTATCCCCCGACTCAATTTTTTAAGGTTTTTAAAAATTTTTGATTGAATCTAATAAAAGCTCGAAAGACATCTTTATCATTATATTTCTCAACGAGATTTTCAAAAAAATTTTTTTTTCCAGGCGTGGCAGGGAAGCCGGGCACAAGAACTAAGCCCTTCCGAAGTCTGGATATAGGTATTTAAATTTTTTGGGGGGTTAGAAAGATCCGTTTTTAACATGAAACATCGATTTTAAAAGGCTCGTAAAAATATTACCCCGTCGGCAAATGACTCTCCGTTAATAAGGCAACTAAGTGCGGGTAATTTTTTCTTTGACCTCGGGAAAAGCATTAAAGTTGAAATTTTAGCCTGTACATCGGGTTTTTTTCATTTTCCTTTACTTCATCGAACTATCTTTACATAACCAAAAGATGGTTGTGAAGGCTCTCATTTGGTAGTTTGGTTTGGAAACTGGCTTGATCTCAATTTGAAGCATATTGAATCCAACTACCTACAAAACGATTAACACCTGTCTAGCATGTTGTTTTGCGCCTTTAGACCTTTTAATGTGTTCTCATTTGCCTGATCAGCTTGGCGAATCATTTGCTTCTTGCAGTACTTTAAAGAGGGAATCTCTTTTGGGAAAAAGAACGTGAGCTTTCCTTCACCATTTTAATAAAAAGGGCCCAAAACAAAGGGAGACAAGGTACTATGAAAAACTGGTCAAAAGCTTCCGCTCAAAAAACGTGGTTTAATTTGTTCAATTTTACGCTAAATGAAGCGAAAGGCACTTTAATTATCTATTTAAAAAATTAATAAGCAGATAAAGCTGTCACTTAAAGCAGGGAAATGCACATGAACCTAATCTCCCCCACAAGCTACCTAGCCAGCTGAATGGTTGAAGGGGCTGCCTTTACGACAATGCAAATAACATAGGTATAGTTTTACTACTACAAAAAGAAAACACCGCCCGAAGGACCATGAATTTAAAGTATAACGGGGCTTTAAAGCCGAAAGACCTAAGTTTTCCCATTACTGGGGTTTTAAAAGAAAAAAGGCCGCTGGTTCAAAAACGCTACTAAAAGGGGGGTATTAAAAAAGGGATTTAAGAATATTAAATCTACACGGGAAAAAAAAAGGAAGAAAAAAATCACTACACGAAATGAGATTTATGGTCTTACCTTTGGTACTTGTACTAAGTATTACGAAAGCCTTTAGAAGTGGATCAAAGGGGGGGAGATTGAGGGAAGGGGCGAAGCGTACCCTGCCTGAAACCCCTGTTTGTAACAATCTGAAGAGGCTCGTCGTTCCCAAACATCGTACCGAATTTCCCGTCGCTTTCTTTTAAGAACATATGAATCCTATCATCTGAATCGAAGTGTTATCCCTAACGTTAGGGGCGTAGAGACGATTGAATCCGGGAAAGTTTGGGAGGCAATTAAAAACTGGAGTCACATGGCGGAACATCCCCCCAGCCTTAAAAGAGTGCACTTTAAAACCAAAATTCAAAAACAATGAAAATAATAAATAAAATGGTTAAAAGCAAATAAGCAAAATAAAAACAAAGAAAGATACAGTAAAAAAGCAACAAAAGATAGCTACAACTACAAGATTAAAAGTATATAAAAAAAAGGAAAATTTCTGACAAAGCACAAAAAAAAAAAAAACGAACTTCAAAACAAAAATAAAACAAAAATTTCCTTTGCAAAATACTCCCTTAAAAAAAATAGAAATTTGCCTGAACAAATCACCATGCTACCACCTAAAAAAAATAAAATTATTTACAAGCTCATCATATTAAATGTGAAACCTGACAATAATAGGTAAGTACCTACTGCGAAGGGAAGGGGGACAGTTTTTTTAACGGCCGCTTCAATTCACCCTTTTGGGTTTTTTTAAATAGAGCCACGCGAGCAACGCCGTCCTTCCCAGGATAAATCCACTACTTTCAAGTGACCAATGTAAGGGCGGGGGCATTGCCTGCTTTATTAAAATATTTTTCCGGGCAAGAGGCGAGAACTAGTTTCCATTTGAAAAATCATCCCCCGTTGCATAGTACTTAGACACATGTATTGCACTTTTATGGATTAGTTTGACCTACAGATTACAAAAAGTAAAATAAAATTTTCCAGCACTTGTGGTTTTTCCGTGAGACCCCAAAAAACCCTATTCACCGCGAAATCCCGCAAAAATTTAAAAAACATCTCCGTTCTATAGACTTAACACAGTATTACACATGTATGGGTGTATTTTTACCTACAGATTTCAAAAATGTAAAATTAATTTCCACTTCGTCGTTTTTCTTTTAGACCCGAAAAAAACCCTATTTAAAAGCGAAAAACTGCAAAAATTTAAAAAACACTCCGTTGCTAATACTAAGACACATGTTTGCACATGTATGGATGTATTTTCCTACAGATTACAATAATGTAAAAAAAATTTTTCTAGCACTTGGGTTTTTTTTCCCTGAGACCCGAAAAATAATATTCACCGGGAAATCTGCAAAATTGAAAAAATAAATCCCCCGTTTCTATAGTAATTTGACACATGTATCACATGTTGGATGTAGTTTGACCTACGATTACAAAAAATGTAAAATAAATTTTCCTAGCAAATTTTATTTTTTTTGTGAGACCCAAAAAACCATTTTCACCGCGAAAACACAAAATTGAAAAAACATCTCCTTTCTATAAATATTAGACACATGTATTGCACATGATGGATTTTTTTTTGACCTACAGATTTCAAAAAAAATAAAATAAATTTTCCCAGCTTTGGGCGTTTTTTTTTCCCTGAACCCGAAAAAACCCAAATTTTTAAAAACGCGAAATCTGCAAAATTGAAAAAACACTCCGTTGCTTTAAAAACACATGTTTTTTCACATTAGGATTAGTTTGACCTACAGATTACAAAAATTAAAAAAAAATTTTCCTACTTCGGTCGTTTTTTTTTCCCTGGACCCAAAAACCATATTTTTACCGCGAAAAACTGCAAAATTGAAAAATCACTCCGTTGCTATATAAAAATAAGACACATGTTTTGCACATGTATGGATGTAGTTTACCCCAGATTACAAAAATGTAAATAAATTTCCCCAGCTTCGGGGCGTTTTTTTCCGTGAGACCCCAAAAACCATATTTCACCGCGAAATCGCAAAATTGAAAAATCACTCCGTTTTATAGGACTTAACACATGTATTGCCATGTATGGATGTAGTTTGACCTACAGATTACAAAAATGTAAAAAAAATTTTCCAGAATTGTGGTTTTTCCGGAGCCCGAAAAACCATATTTCACCGCAAATCTGCAAAATTGAAAAATCATCTCCCCTTGCTATAGTATTAGACCATTATTTCACATGTATGGATGAGTTTGCCTACAGATACAATAATTAAAATAAATTTTTTTGCACTTGTGGTTTTTTTCCCGGGGACCCCAAAAACCAATTTTTACCGCGAAATCTGCAAATTGAAAAATCATCTCCGTTGCATAGTACTTAGACACATTTCGCACAGATGGGTTAGTTTTTTACCACGATTTCAAAAAAGTAAAATAAATTTTCCCCACTTCGGTCGTTTTTTTTTCCGTGAGACCCGAAAAAAACCATATTTCACCGCGAAATCTGCAAAATTGAAAAATCTTCCCCTTTCTATAGTACTTAGACACATGTTTCACATGTATGGATTTTTTTTGACCTACAGATTTCAAAAATGTAAAATAAATTTTTATAGCAATTGTTGTTTTTTTTTCCCTGAGACCCCCAAAAAACAATTCACCGCGAATCTGCAAAATTTAAAATCATCTCCCTTGCTATAGTACTTAACACATGTATTGCACATGTATGGATGTATTGACCTACAATTAAAAAAAATTAAAATAAATTTTTTCCCAGCTTCGGTCGTTTTTTCCGTGGCCCGAAAAAAATTTCCCGGGAAAAAAAAAAAAATATTTAAAATTTGGGGGGGAGGTTTATAAATTAAAAAAATTTAAAATAAAATTTTATAAATTTTTTTTTTGGGCCCGAAAAAAATTTTCACCGCGAAATCTGCAAAATTTAAAAATCACTCCGTTTCTATAGTACTTAGACACATGTATTGCACTGATGGGTGTAGTTTGACCTACAGATTTCAAAAATGTAAAAAAAATTTTTTTTTAGCATTTTTTTTCCGTGAGAACCCGAAAAACCATATTTCACCCCCAAATCTGCAAAATTGAAAAAACACTCCGTTGCTATAGTACTTAACACATGTATTGCACATTATGGATGAGTTTGACCTACAATTACAAAAAGAAAATAAAAATTTTCCCACGGGGGTTTTCCGTGGACCCGAAAAACCATATTTCACCGCAAATCTGCAAAAAATTTAAAAAACACTCCCTTCTATAGTACGTT
>JAMCCL010000551.1:0-25941 GCA_024516035.1 Bactericera cockerelli
CTTCATTTTTGCCAAAAACACGAACCATCTAACCTCAAAATCAGCGTTTCGCTCGAAATACGCTTATAGTCGGTTCTTCACCTTCAAAAAAACACCGTGTTTTTCGAAAAATGTTAGTTCCAAAGGATTCTTCAAGATAGCGCCAGTAGAGTTTTGCTCTCGCGAAACGGAGTTGGCGTATTTTTTGTGAAATACGCCAAAGGTAGCAAAAAAGTAAAAGCGCCAAAATTTAAAAATTCAAGAACATAAACAGAAAGCATATAAACAAGAAAAGCTAATGTACCCGAAGCTACCAACGTCTTGAAATTTTTATCGAAATTTCTACAGGGTACGGCAAAACATTTTAACTCTTATTGCTGAAGTTACCAAAGAGCTACTAATAATACATACCTCAGTCACAAGATTTTTTTACTAAGATGTTTTTTTCTCGCAGAGTAAATATAATCCCACTACTAGCAGAAGTCATTTGCGTTCTATTTTTATGATATAAATTTTTAAATCAATTTTGTAATTTTTATAAACTTACACGCGCACTAAAACTTTTTTTATTATTGTTGCAAATATAAAATGGCCTGTAATTTAAGGCAAAATAACTCGATTATAACCTAACGGCACGCAGTCATATCCGACATTGAAGGAACCAAAAGGTCTGTTGTAATCGTCTGTCGTAATCTTAGTTCCTTCAGTGTCAGATATGACTGCATGCCGCCATCTATAACATTCAATATTATTTGCAACAAGAATATAAAAAGTTTTAGGGCGCGCGTAACTTAGTAATAATTACAAAAAAAAATATTTTACAAATAGTATACAATTATATAATAATAATTCCGTGTCCGTGAGATAGGTATTGATACCTAAATCACGGTGGTGAGAGGATTATATGGACGCCCAAATCCAATGTCTAGGCTCCTTTTATGTCTATAGTATACAATTGATCACAAGCTAGATTACGACAGACCTTGGTTCCTTGACATTCGTATATAATATATATGACTGCGTCCCGCCAGGTTTAAAGCAATAATCTTTTAGGGCGATCAAAAAAAAATTTGCAAAAAGTAAGCGTATTTCGAGCGAAACGCTGATTTTGAGGTTAGGTGGTTCGTGTTTTTGGCAATTGTGAGGAACCGGTCATTACTAGTAAGATTTCGCAAAGTTATCGGGACCCGATAACCTATCCCCATAACGATAAAGTCTCGAATTTGCGTCTCTGCGCATGACAAAAATTATCGGAGTTTGGTTATGGTTATCGGGATCCCCATAATTCGAGTGGATTATGGGGTTCTCTCTTCGTAAACGATAAAGAAATTTTTGACTCAAAATACCGCGTGATTTCAAAAAATATACAAATATAGGTTGGGTGGAAGAGATTGCCATAGGCAATAACCCCGCCCTTTAGTTAGGACATTTATGTTTTCAAATATTTTCTATTCTTTTTCATTTTTATTGTATATATTGTTTTTTTGATTTTTCACTGTTAAAATTATTATTTATATGTACATAATGTCCTTTTGTATCTAATAAAGAATTATATAATAATAATAATACTAAACCTCCGTGCTCAGTTTTTACATACAGTAGAATTAATTTTTACATTTTAATTCTGATAAATTTAAGATTTTTTTTGGCAAGTAGGTATTATTTTTTCTCTTTTATCTGCATTTTTTGTTTTATCTGTGTTAACAGTATTTTATATTCTGTGTAATTATGTCAATTGAAGAAGCACTTTTTTCTGAATGAGATAGGTGAAATAAATGATGATGAATTGGACTTTGCCATAATGGATCATTTGGAAGATGCACAGTTAGGGTGGTTTTAAAAAATCAATGTCAGAAAGTTTTATCTACCAATTTCTATCTACGCAATTTTTGGCTGGTGAGCGAGGCTTCGGAGCCGTAACTCCTGAACGGCTCAGTACTTTGTCTTTAAGTTTATCTCAAATGAAAGCTCAATTTGAATGATATTCTGGACACTTTTAAACTTCTTTTCAAAAAATAATTATGGTCAAAAACTTTTAGTCTTTAGAAACTTTTAGTCCGAGCGTGCAAAATGGCACCTTTTGCCTCAAAAACGAGAGTAGGTATCATTTTTATATAATGCAACCGATGGCTAATACATACCATTCTATTCTAACTGTTATTTAAATGTTTTTGACCATAATTATTTTTAGAAAAGAAGTTTTATTTTTCTTTTAAGACTCTGGGGGCTGAGACTCCTACCAGGTAGACATGTAATGTAAATGGACATTTGCACTTCTCAAGATAGCGAGGAACTTCCTGGACCTTCTGGTTGCAAAAGAATGCGAGTCACCAGGGAATTTCTAACCATAAAGCTATCTCTGTTTTTGGATCGGTGTGGGATAACTGACAGAAATGTCACTTGAGTACTAGAAGCAACGATACAAGCGCTTGGACATAATCCTTACGATTCCTAGGGTATATTGCAAAGCGTGGTTTAATGCCCCCTAAGGCCCAGCTGGCACCTATGCAAGACTTCAAAATGTTGCTGTCTCTTAAGGTGTAATTCCGATCCTAGCGACCGCGACCATTTTGCTGCTTAAAGTCGCTCCTACCAGTCGCGCGACCTGGCCTCGTGCTTTGGTAAATACTTTATTAAAATACACAGATAGCAGTAGTTAGTTAGCTTCAGTCGCCTGTCGCGCGTTGCGGTCGCTAGGATCGGAATTGCATCTTTAGAGTACGAGACTATTGATGAAGAAATAGCAGACAGAGGTTTGACCAATTTTTCAAACCACCTCTGGCCTTCTTTGACGCCACGATTCCTGACGAAGAAAAATCCAGAATGCAGAGAAGATATCCGCAGGATCAGAGACAGAGAGTTCAGAGAATTCTAGGATCATAATTCCTAAACTGCAAAAACGTAAGCTGAAGGAGCTGGTTCAGGAAGGGCTCTCTGTTTTAATAAGGGTTGGATGGAAGAGATTGCCACAGGCAATAACCCCGCCCTTCAGTTAGGACATATGTATATATTTTATTTTATTTATTATTATTGTCAATATGTATATTTAATTTTTACCATTATTTCTCTGTATATAATTATGTTTTACTAATAAAGATTTCTAAATAAATAATAAGCAAGGAGATACTGCATTTCTTTGAGCGTCTTCAAATCAACCCCGCTTTCCTAAAAGAACCCCCCATCAGCTGGCCAAATAATAGTAATTACAGAGAAGGTTTGAAAATGTAGTTAAATCATTAAAAGACACACACACCACACACACACACACCAGACAAACACACACACCACATGTAGTTAAATCATTAAAAGACACACACACTTTCTAGGACTCTCTTTTTCCTCCGCGGCTGGCGCTCCAGTTAGAATATGTATAGTAAAATCCTTTCTTATTGCACATCTACAATATAAAATCAACCTAGACATACATTTTAAGCCACCAGAAATTTACCGGTATGTTTTTTTTTCATGTAAATGAGCTCCTTTTCCCCCGCGGCTGGCGCCCTAGTTAGAACATAATAATATCCTTTCTTAGTGAGCATCTAAGACCTAAAAGAGACCTACAAAATTTCAGCCTTTAAGCCTTCTACAAATCGAGATGATTGAGTGTTAACTTTGGCATTTATATATAGGTATAGATTTAAAGCAGAACATAGTTACCTACAATACTCGAAAAGAGAATGAATTGAAAATTTAAATTTCAAAAAAATATTGTTTTGTTTGGATGAAGCTTTCTTAGAATATCCGGTAGAGGCGCTAGAGTTTTCGTTATCGTGTATCGTGATGATGCGAAATGTAAAAAATCTTCTTCCTACGAGACACGAAACCGATAAACTTATCGTTATGGGGATTGATTATGGGGACCCGATAACGATAAATGCGAAATGTCTCTACTTTTTGCAAATTCAGGGATTGGCAAGAATATAAACAAAATTGTGGCGGTAATTTTAAAAAAAACCTTCATTATGTGAAATTGAAATTATTTGGTGTTTGATCATTTGTCAAATAATTAAATATAGAGAGTGCTTCCAAAGCCGAACACGGTTGCTTTTATTTTTTTGGATGTCAGCCGAACAGTTCCATTATTCGCGGAATTTTGCTCATGCTTATGTAATACTTATTTTGACACTCGTTTTCAACTGTTGGGTAGCGATGCGGTATAAGCATGTCGCTTGTGACGCGCGTATTGAGGGTAGGTCTTCAAATCATGTTCTCGTCAATTTTTTTTTTTAATTTTTTAAACTGATGTAACATTTTTTTTTTATTAATGATTTTTTCTTTTATTATTATTATAATTTTTAAACTAAAATAATAATTATTTTTATGAGACTTAATGGGCAAAGGTAGGGTTAGGTAAAGTTAACGAGGTGAAATTGCACGATAGATCACTGACTTCAGTTTGTTGGGTAGGATGGTTGGGTGAGGGGCTTAGGTTAGGTTGAAATTAGTGCAGGTGGTTAGGCCGGGTCGCGCAGCGACCCGGTCTAACCTTGCACTAATTTCAACCTAACCTAAGCCCCTCACCCAAGCTATCCTAGCTGGCTAACGAAACACAACATTTAGACTGAAAAATTAATAGTAATTCCGCGAATAATGGGACTGTTCGGCTGACATCCAAAAAAATAAAAGCAACCGTGTTCGGCTTTGGAAGCGCTCCCTTAAATATAATAATCTTTACTCTATAGAAATAAACAACGAATTTGATTATTCAACAGGGTTCAACAAACAACCATAAACATTATTTACGAAAAATTCTCTAGAATAATTCATTTTTAATTCTCATTAAACTATCCCTTTTTCTCTTTTACCTTAATACAGTCATTGCTTCCCAGCTTCATTTTTTTTATTTATATTTCTTCATCTGTTAACTTGCCGATGAGGGCGATGAGGTAAAGTGAAGTCGCTGAGATTAACGTTTTGGAGATCGCGCATGGCACTTGGTCTATTTTTGTGCATAAATTTAAAATTGTCGAAATCGAATTTTGTTTCAACGAAATTCGGATCGCCCTAAAAAATTATTGCTTTAAACCTGGCGGGACGCAGTCATATATATATTATATACGAATGTCAAGAAACCAAGGTCTGTCGTAATCTAGCTTGTGATCAATTGTTTACTATGGACATAAAAGGAGCCTAGACATTGGTTTTGGGCGTCCATATAATCCTCTCACCACCACCACCACCGTGAGATAGGTATCAATACCTATCTCACGGACACGGAATTATTATTATACAGGGTGTCCCGTATACAGATGCAAATATTTTGAGGGTAGGTTCAGCCCACCGTGGACTATCATATGAGCGAAACTTGCAGTGGGGCATTTTGCTTCGTTAAAGAGTTATGGCCAAATCCCTGTTTTTCCCACAGGTCTAGAGGTCACTTAGATCAATGCACGTTTTTAAAGAAATGGTAGCCAGTAAGTAATTTTTCACTTCATGTATGGATAGTCATGCATATTTCACTTGAAATGCAGTTGGTTGCATGAAAAAATATTGAAAGACCAGAGAGATATTTAATCACAAGTTCAATATTTTTCTAAAATTCGATTTTTCCCTGTTTTCCCTTTCGTGAATTTAGAGTACTTCTACAATTGCAATTCTGCGTATCACTAGGTAAAAAAATACCCTTTGCTATTTTGTTTCAATAAATACAAAGTTCTTTCAGAGGCGTGAAGGAATGAATGAGATACGCCTTATCAAACGGCACCAGAAGGAGAGAAACACATCTTTCAAATTTTGAATCTGGGCGCTATTGCATTTTGAAGAACACTCGATGCCTGAAGCGGTCTGTGTGACTATTTTTGTGCCAACTGCAAGTTATAAATGAAATTTTTCTGAGTACAATTAGTTCTATTAACCAACTATATCAATCAAATCTAATAGTTAAAATAACAAGGCGATCAATTTGTTCGGTGGAAGAGGAAGCCACAAGCTTTAAACCTCGCCCTTGGTTCGCTACATATTCTTTTGGGTTCTTTTCATTTCATGTCCTGTGTTGCAGAATGTATCATGTTTGTAGTTTATCAATAAACTACAAACATGTATCACTGTATCACCACCCTTGATCAGTCTTTGTTTATATTTATTTCACAAATTTTTACCATGTTCATTGTAAAAAAAAAAATGTAAATAAAGCTTGGTCCAATTGTTTATAAAATAAAAATAAAGTATTAATAATAATAGTAACCTTAAGGTTGGATGTTCGAGTTTTACCCAAGGTTAATTTTCGGCACTATTTGTTATGTTTTTGATATCATGATAGTGATAAACACAAAAATGATATTTTTAATTTTACTTCTAAAAATAAAATCATAATTTTTGTTGGTAGCGCAGAGTCTTTCTCCATGTGTATTCTTTTTCCATAATTACACCACTGGTTGCTGCTTTCGTTGCAGCCTCTCTCATTTTTCCTCATGATAACCCTGTGATTCCGTAATCCCATTCACATAAAAGTTCACACCGACCGACCACTGTGAATGATCAATTTCCCTCTGTTAAACATCCCAGAGCAGTGTATTTATACCTCAAATTACGCGCCAATTCTGTTAAAATTCAGCCAACTTTGAATTTTCCATCATGATTCAGAAGTGTTTTTTGAGCTTTGTGTGTACTGCGTTCCATGATCTTTAAAGTAATATAAATGAGCTTTCTTTTTTCTAAAATTAAACATAATAGGGTATTTTTTTAACTAGTGATACGCAGAATTGCAATTGTAGAAGTACTCTAAATTCACGAAAGGGAAAACAGGGAAAAATCTAATTTTAGAAAAGTATTGAACTTATGATTAAATATCTCTCTGGTCTTTCAATATTTTTTTATGCAACCAACTGCATTTCAAGGGAAATATGCATGACTATCCATACATGAAGTGAAAAATTACTTACTGGCTATCATTTCTTTAAAAACGTGCATCGATCCAAGTGACCTCTAGACCTGTGGGAAAAACAGGGATTTGGCCATAACTCTTTAACGAAGCAAAATGCCCCACTGCAAGTTTCGCTCATATGATAGTCCACGATGGGCTGAACCTACCCTCAAAATATTTGCATCTGTATACGGGACACCCTGTATAATTGTATACTATTTGTAAAATATTTTTTTTGTAATTATTACTAAGTTACGCGCGCCCTAAAACTTTTTATATTCTTGTTGCAAATAATATTGAATGTTATAGATGGCGGCATGCAGTCATATCCGACACTGAAGGAACTAACATCACGACAGACGATTACAACAGACCTTTTGGTTCCTTCAATGTCGGATGTGACTGCGTGCCGTTAGGTTATAATCGAGTTATTTTGCCTTAAATTACAGGCCATTATATTTGCAACAATAATAAAAAAAGTTTTAGTGCGCGTGTAAGTTTATAAAAATTACAAAATTGATTTAAAAATTTATATCATAAAAATAGAAAGCAAATGACTTCTGCTAGTAGTGGGATTATATTTACTCTGCAAGAAAAAAACATCTTAGTAAAAAAATCTTGTGACTGAGGTATGTATTATTATTACCTCTTTGGTAACTTCAGCAATAAGAGTTAAAATATTTTGCCGTACCCTGTAGAAATTTCGATAAAAATTTCAAGACGTTGGTAGCTTCGGGTACATTAGCTTTTCTTGTTTTTATGCTTTCTGTTTATGTTCTTGAATTTTTAAATTTTGGCGCTTTTACTTTTTTGCTACCTTTGGCGTATATCACAAAAAATACGCCAACTCCGTTTCGCGAGAGCAAAACTCTACTGGCGCTATCTTGAAGAATTCTTTGGAACTAACATTTTTCGAAAAACACGGTGTTTTTTTGTAAGTGAAGAACCCATCATTAAAATAATAGATAAACAACTCCATAATTATGTTCCCTGTGTAATCACAGCTGAAGCCAAGGCTCACAGCGTTGCCGTGAGCCTGTAAGGGCAAAAAAAACAGAATTTCCTATGCTCGCAATGTAATTTTAGCGATTTTCGTCTTTGATTACTGATCAAACCATACAATTTCATGAAAACTCCACGAAACAAATTCGGTTATATGGTCTTTTCTACGCCTTTTTCAGTATTTTTTTCGTCGTTTAATATTTTCATTGTCGAAATATTGCCAATTGTTTAAGCCTCTCATTTTTGATATTTTTTTGCGGGAAAATTTAAATCATAGCAATTGAAACTGATTTTTACGTTTTACTTTTATCACTATCAGCTATCGTTATCAATTCACGATATTTTTACGAAGGATTTACTCTATTATTATACTACCTGAGACCTTTACAATGGAAAAAGACGTTCATACCACTCCAGAGGGTGCTTAAAATCCTCTATCAAGATAGCTTCTGGATATTATTATGCTTATAAATCGTTTTATGACTATTTGATACCCCAAACAATGATTAAAATATATTGAAAGGTAAATTAAGTTCAATTTATTGTGTTTCCTTGGGAATAATCAAAAGTACTAGAATGTTAAGACTACTTACTTGTGGAAGTGTATTTCAGAATTCTTATTATATCGGTTGGTACAGCCATACGCGCAGCAAAAGTTTACCAGCTTGAAGATTAGAAAGTGAGATTTTCAAAAATAAACTCGCGTAAAATTATAGAGAGAAAAGAAAATTAATAAATTCGGGAACTACAAAAGGGTCGGGTTTTTCCATAAGAACCAATGTAAAATTTCCAATGTTTTGCCCTTATAGCGCCCAAAATGCTCACCATAGTGCTCTCAATCTCTCTCTCAAAATCGACTTCAATTTTGTGTCAACTGTGCGATATCTATTATTCTAAATCTATGGATATAAGCCTTTGGAAGAGCATTTTAGCGCAATGTTTGATCATAGCGTGTAGAAAAAAGAAGTGTGGAAACGATATAGATTTAGAATAATAGATATCGCACAGTTGACACAAAAGTGAAGGCGATTTTGCAAGAGAGATTGAGAGCACTCTGGTGAGCATTTTGGGCACTATAAGGGCAAAACATTGGAAATTTTACATTGGTTCTTATGGAAAAACCCGACCCTTTTGTAGTTCCCGAATTTATTAATTTTCTTTTCTCTCTATAATTTTACGCGAGTTTATTTTTTGAAATCTCCACTTTCTAATCTTCAAGATGGTAAACTTTTGCTGCGCGTATGGCTGTACCAACCGATATAATAAGAATTCTGAAATACACTTTCACAAGTAAGGAGTCTTAACCTTTTGCACTCCAGTGAAAAAAAATTGGAACTGCCCATACGGTCCAGTGCATGTCCCATATGCAACCATAGAAACGCCACTACACACCAGTATGAAATTCACAAGAACAGTCCTTAAGGTCCAGTGCATGTCCCACATGCAACTATTAATAACGCACTTACGGTCCAGTGCATGTCCCCATGCAAGATTTCCCTCCACTTTATTCGATTTCATTTTATATTTTCCTTTAATTATCAGCCAATCAGATTTATTCTAGTCGATTTGTGATATTCCGTAGAATATTTACGAACAAGTCAAAAGTATCTAAAACGTAGAGACCGGGGCTGGTTCGTACATGGGGCAGGTTCGTACAGTGTCATTATCTCGTTTCTGCGTTGTTCAAACTTGTGCTGATTCAAACTGAAAGAGCATTATAGGACGCTGAGTTAGTCTTGTGAGAATAGTTGGTGAATATTGAACTCGCACGATTTTTTCGAGGAAAAACTACACTTGCGAGCAATGAAACTAGGACACTTGTTTCCTTCTAAATTCTACTATCGCTGTGACGCGATGCATGCTTTTTAGGCCTAGTGTTATACCTTACTGAAAAGTATTTTTTTTTCATCTCTCAAACACAGTTTGTTTCATTCGAATCGGCTTTATTTTTACCGAGTTATGGCAATTTTAGACAGACAACTCCAAATAAACAAGAATGTAACCATTTTTTAAAATCTGTAGAATACGTGAAAATTTCATTTTAAACAATTTTGGCCAGCATTTTTCTTTCTTTTGCTATTCAAATGATGAATTCTCTACATCATATCAGTATCATTTGTTCTGTGAAAATGGACACAGCTCCTGAAGTAGCTTCAAGTGTGGTTGCTTTGCTTGAAAGTGGTTTATCAGTGAGAAATGTTGCAAATCAGCTCAACATCAGCAAATCTACAGTCAGCAGACTATTTAAGAGGTACAGGGAGACCAATAGCTTCAATCGCAGACCAGAATCAGGTCGTACCCGCAAAACAACAGCTCAAGATGACCGATTCATCATGATGACCTCTCTGAGAAATCGTCACATTTCCGCAGTTGGTGTCCAGCACGAGCTGCAGAGGACACGGGATGTAGCTGTTAGCGAGTGGACAGTTAGGAGAAGACTGAGGGAGAAAAACTTGACCCCCAAAAGAGCTGCTACAGGCCCCAGGCTGGCCCCACATCACCGAAAAGCACGCCTGGACTTCGCACTCCAACATGTCAATTGGACCCATGAGCAATGGAGCCACATCTTGTTTACGGATGAGAGCCGCATGCTTGTATGTGAATGACAGGCGAGAAAAAGTATACCGAAGACCTGGGGAGCCGTTTGCTCAATGCTGTATCAAGGAAACTGTGGCATTTGGTGGTGGTTCCTGTATGTTCTGGGGTGGAATTACATCAGAAGTTAAATCGGACATTGTTTTCATCAATTGTGGACTAGTGGGGGGAAGTTTGACGGCAGAAAGGTACAAAGAGAAAGTGCTGGAAGACCTGGTGATACCTTTTACTGCATTTTATGGAGAATAATTTGTCCTCATGCATAACAACGCCCGACCGCACAAGGCAATCATTGTCACTAGTTACCTAGAGGATGTTGGAATTGATATGGTCTGGCCTGCAAACAGTCCGGATCTAAATCCCATTGAACATTTATGGGATATATGCTAAAGAGAAAAGTCCGAGCTAGAAATCCTTCTCCTGTGACCACAGTGGAGCTCAAAATGGCACTAAGGGAGGAGTGGGACAATTTACCTCAAGATGTTGGTAAAAATCTGATCTTTTCAATGAAAAACCAACTGGAAGCAGTAATTAGGGCCAGGGGGGAAACACAAACTACTGAAAACCTTGAAAATGTTAAAAAATTGTAAAAAATAAAATGTTTATAATGACTTTGTTAAACCCAAATGTATTCTTTTTTTGACATTTTTTACATTCCACCCTGTTACTTTGAAATGAGTTGTCCAATCTTCCTAATTGTTTCTTTAAATAAAAGAAAACAAAATTACCTTTCAAATGAAATCAATTTGTTTCAGGAGAAAATTATCGGCGAGTTAAAAACTTATAATTTCTAAGTGTCCTAGTTTCATTGCTCGCAAGTGTATTTTTCGACATCGTAAGTAAAATTTAGAATATCTATATTTTAAATTTTGTATTTTTTCTATTGCATGGGATCCATACTTTTTTTATTTATCTGTAATAATAATGTGCTTGTTTTCCTTTTCCAGATAAATTTAATACTTTTTACTGATTTCCGATTGTACGTATATTGTACGTATATTTCCGTGTATTGTACGAACCTGCCCCGAGGACGGGGTAGGTTCGTACAAAAATCTACGTCCACTCTTTGACTCTCAGCAAAGAAACCATTAGTCTCAATGAAAGTTATTTGGTCTGGAATGGTAGCCAACAATATTTGCCTTTGGGCATAGAATTCCTTTTTCGTATGAAATAATCGAATAAAATTACAAAAATCAGTAAGTAAAAAATGTACGAACCAGCCCCGGTCTCCCCTAAGCCGGCTGTGTAAACAAACATTATTATCAGTGCAACCTGAGGAAGGTTGGTTCAATGTAGTACCTGTTCTATCATCTTTATTTCTGTGATAAAAATGTCTCAAAGAAAACTGTATAGTTTTATAGGTAAAGAAGAAGCAAAGAAAATTCGAAATTTACTTTGTGGTAAGTAATTTATTTTCTTTATGTTTATCTGAGGGTCAAAGATACCTCTACAAAGTATATCTCTGTCTCTTTCTAGCAAAATCGTTGACATGAGTTACCTAGACAAAGATGGATGATGTGTGATTCAGGGTGGCGTTGTTAGCATTGATTTCACGACCCTCTTCAACACATTGTCTTTTTGTACTTCCACTACCTAACTTTTTTAACAGTGTTTTATACCTAATTCTTTACCCATTTTTAGCTCCCATACCGCTAATTGGGGATCTATTGTTCTTTTTACAAAGTCAAAAGTTTGGGTCGTCTACAAACACCTGTATTTGTATGATCTAATCACCGTCATGTTCGGGTGATCGTTTGAGGAACAGGATCGTTCGGAGGCGATCCCGGATCATCCTCAAAGGCGGTTGGGATGGCCTATGGCCAAGTGTTCGGATACGCCATCATACCTTAAAACTAAATAAAACCCTGTATACGAGGTCTGTAATTTAAAAGAAAAAATCTACTGGACCGTAGCGCTTCGTTTCTTTCCGAAACATCTCGACCTGATGAACAAACAAAACGATGCATGTGAAATAGTGAAAAGAGGAGAAAATGGGTATAGCGGGGAAATAGAGAAAAGAGGAGAAAATGGGTATAGCGGGGAAATAGAGAAAAGAGGAGAAAATGGGTATAGCGGGGTAATAGTGAAATGAGGAGAAAATGGGTATAGCGGGGAAATAGAGAAATGAGGAGAAAATGGGTAGGTATAGCGGGGAAATAGAGAAACAAGGAGAAAATGGGTATAGCGGGGAAATAGAGAAAAGAGGAGAAAATGGGTATAGCGGAGAAATAGAGAAAAGAGGAGAATATGGGTATAGCGGAGAAAAAGTTAAAAGAGGAGAAAATGGGTATAGCAGGGAAATAGTGAAATGAGGAGAAAATGGGTATAGCGGGGAAATAGAGAAAAGAGGAGAAAATGGGTATATAGCAGGGAAATAGAGAAACAGGAGAAAATGGGTATAGGGGGAAAATAGAGAAAAGAGGAGAAAATGGGTATAGCGGGGAAATAGAGAAAACAGGAGAAAATGGGTATAGCGGGGAAATAGAGAAAAAGGAGAAAATGGGTATAGCGGGGAAATAGAGAAAAAGGAGGGAAAATGGGTATAGCGGGGAAAATAGAGAAAAAGGAGGGAGAAAATGGGTATAGCGGGGAAATAGAGAAAAAAAGGAGAAAATGGGTATAGCGAGAAATAGTGAAATAAAGGAAAATGGGTATAGCGGAGAAATAGTGAAATAAAGGAGAAAATGGGTATAGCGGAGAAAAAGTGAAATAAAGGAAAAATGGGTATAGCGGAGAAATAGTGAAATAAAGGAGAAAATGGGTATAGCGGAGAAATAGTGAAATAAAGGAGAAAATGGGTATAGCGGAGAAATAGTGAAATAAAGGAGAAAATGGGTATAGCGGAGAAATAGTGAAATAAAGGAGAAAATGGGTATAGCGGAGAAATAGTGAAATAAAGGAGAAAATGGGTATAGCGGAGAAATAGTGAAATAAAGGAGAAAATGGGTATAGCGGAGAAAGTGAAATAGGAGAAAATGGTATAGCGGAAAATAGTGAATAAAGGAGAAAATGGGTATAGCGGAGAAATAGTGAAATAAAGGAGAAAATGGGTATAGCGGAGAAAATAGTGAAATAAAGGAGAAAATGGGTATAGCGGAGAAATAGTGAAATAAAGGAGAAAATGGGTATAGCGGAGAAATAGTGAAATAAAGGAGAAAATGGGTATAGCGGAGAAATAGTGAAATAAAGGAGAAAATGGGTATAGCGGAGAAATAGTGAAATAAAGGAGAAAATGGGTATAGCGGAGAAATAGTGAAATAAAGGAGAAAATGGGTATAGCGGAGAAATAGTGAAATAAAGGAGAAAATGGGTATAGCGGAGAAATAGTGAAATAAAGGAGAAAATGGGTATAGCGGAGAAGAGAAAATGGGTATAGCGGAGAAATAGTGAAATAAAGGAGAAAATGGGTATAGCGGAGAAATAGAAAAAAGAGAAAATGGTATAGCGGAGAAATATGAAAAAAGGAGAAAATGGGTATAGCGGAAATAGTGAAATAAAGAGAAAATGGTATAGCGGAAATTGAAATAAAGGAAAAATGGTATACGGAAATAGAAATAAGAGAAAATGGTATAGCGGAGAAATAGTGAAATAAAGGAGAAAATGGTATAGCGGAAAATATGAAATAAAGAGAAAATGGGTATAGCGAGAAATGAAAAAGGAAAATGGTATAGGAAATGAATAAGGGAAAAGGTATAGCGGAGAAATAGTGAAATAAAGGAGAAAATGGTATAGCGAGAATATATGAAATAAAGGAGAAAATGGGTATAGCGGAGAATAGTATGAAATAAAGGAGAAAATGGGTATAGCGGAGAAATAGTGAAAATAAGGAGAAATGGGTATAGCGGAGAAATAGTGAAATAAAGGAGAAAAGGTATAGCGGAGAATAGTGAAATAAAGGAGAAAATGGGTATAGCGGAGAAATAGTGAAATAAAGGAGAAAATGGGTATAGCGGAGAAATAGTGAAAAAAGGAGAAAATGGGTATAGCGGAGAAATAGTGAAATAAAGGAGAAAATGGGTATAGCGGAGAAATAGTGAAATAAAGGAGAAAATGGGTATAGCGGAGAAATAGTGAAATAAAACATTTTCAGCCTATATTACATATTCTCCGTAAACATTTTCTCCTGTATAGTAATAATGAGAATCCGGTATAGCCATTTTTCTTATTTATAATACGGAAAATTTTTTCCTTTATTCACTATTCTCCGCTATAACAAAATTTTTCCTTTATTTTATTCACCGCGATAAATTTTTCGGCTTTAAAATTACAATATTTAGCGCTAAATTGTGATACGGGTATTTCAAATTTCTCCGGCTATAATTTTTCCTGCCATTTCACAATTCACGGATACCATTTTGCTTATATGAACTAAGAAAATGGTATCAGCGAGAACATTGAAATATCGAAAAATGGTATTGCGAGAATAGTGAATAAGGAAAACATTGGTATCGGGTATATGAATAGAATTATGCAATCGTAAATAGATATTGGTATGCGAAATATTTTCGAAATAAACCATTTATCTCCTTTATTTCAATAATTTCTCCGCGTATACCATTTTCTCTTTATTTACTATTGTTCCGCATACCCATTTTCTCCTTTAATTAACTATTATCCGCTATACCATTATTCCTTAATTACTATTTTCCGGGTATACCCATTTTCTCCTTTATTTCACTATTTCTCCGCTATACCCATGTTTCTCCTTATTTCACTATTTCTCCGCTATACCCATTTTCCTTCTTCATATTTATCCGCTATAACATTTTCTCCTTATTTCACTATTTCTCGTAACCATTTTCTCTTATATTTCACTATGTCTCCGCTATAACCCTTTTGTTTAAATGTACGAATATTTGATATAACCCATTTTCTCTTTATTTCACATATTTCTCGCTAGTACCATTATCTCCTGTATGTTCATATGTATCGCGCTATACCATTTTTCTTTATGTCATATCTCCGTATACCATTGTTACCTTTATTTATATTTCCGCTATACATTTTTACATTATTCATAAATTCTCGCTGATAACCCATTTCCGTTATTTCATAAATTCTCGCTATACCCATTTTCCCTTATTTCACTATTACTCGCTATAACATTTTCTCCTTATTTCACATTTCTCCGCTATACCCATTTTCTCCTTTATTTCACTATTTCTCCGCTAACCATTTTCTCCTTTATTTCACTATTTCTCCGCTATACCATTTTCTCTTTATTTACTATTTCTCCGCTATACCCATTTTTCCTTATTTCAAATTTCTCCGCTATACCCATTTTTCCTTTATTTCCTATTTCCGCTATACCCATTTTCTCCTTTATTAGCAATATTTCTCCGCTATACCATTTTTCCTTATTTCATATTTCTCGCTATACCCATTTCTCTTTATTTCACAATTCTCGCTAACCATTTTCTATTTCAAATTTCCGCTATACCCATTTTCTCCTTATTCACAATTTTCCGCTATACCCATTTCTCCTTTATTTCACTATTCTCCGCTATACCATTTTCCATTTATTTCACTATTTCTCGTATACCATTTTCTCCTTTATTTCACTATTTCTCCGCTATACCCATTTTCTCCTTTATTTCACTATTTCTCCGCTATACCCATTTTCTCCTTTATTTCACTAATTACTCCGCTATACCCATTTTTCCTTTATTTCACTATTTCCGCTATACCCATTTTCTCTTTATTTCACTATTTCTCCGCTATACCCATTTTCTCCTTTATTTCACTATTTCTCCGCTATACCATTTTTCCATTATTTCACTATTTCTCCGCTATACCCATTTTCTCCTATTTCACTATTTCTCCGCTATACCCATTTTCTCCTTATTTCACTATTTCTCCGCTATACCCATTTTCTCCTTTATTTCACTATTTCTCCGCTATACCCATTTTCTCCTTTATTTCACTATTTCTCCGCTATACCCATTTTCTCCTTTATTTCACTATTTCTCCGCTATACCCATTTTCTCCTTTATTTCACTATTTCTCCGCTATACCCATTTTCTCCTTTATTTCACTATTTCTCCGCTATACCCATTTTCTCCTTTATTTCACTATTTCTCCGCTATACCCATTTTCTCCTTTATTTCACTATTTCTCCGCTATACCCATTTTCTCCTTTATTTCACTATTTCTCCGCTATACCCATTTTCTCCTTTATTTCACTATTTCTCCGCTATACCCATTTTCTCCTTTATTTCACTATTTCTCCGCTATACCCATTTTCTCCTTTATTTCACTATTTCTCCGCTATACCCATTTTCTCCTTTATTTCACTATTCTCCGCTATACCCATTTTCTCCTTTATTTCACTATTTCTCCGCTATACCCATTTTCTCCTTTATTTCACTATTTCTCCGCTATACCCATTTTCTCCTTTATTTCACTATTCTCCGCTATACCCATTTTCTCTTTATTCACTATTTCTCCGCTATACCCATTTTCTCCTTTATTTCACTATTTCTCCGCTATACCCATTTCTCCTTTATTTCACTATTTCTCCGCTATACCCATTTTCTCCTTTATTTCACTATTTCTCCGCTATACCCATTTTCTCCTTTATTTCACTATTTCTCCGCTATACCCATTTTCTCCTTTCTTTCACTATTTCTCCGCTATACCCATTTTCTCCTTTATTTCACTATTTCTCCGCTATACCCATTTTCTCCTTTATTTCACTATTCTCCGCTATACCCATTTTCTCCTTTATTTCACTATTTCTCCGCTATACCCATTTTCTCCTTTATTTCACTATTTCTCCGCTATACCCATTTTCTCCTTTATTTCACTATTTCCCGCTATACCCATTTTCTCCTTTATTTCACTATTTCTCCGCTATACCCATTTTCTCCTTTATTTCACTATTTCTCCGCTATACCCATTTTCTCCTTTATTTCACTATTTCTCCGCTATACCCATTTTCTCCTTTATTTCACTATTTCTCCGCTATACCCATTTTCTCCTTTATTTCACTATTACTCCGCTATACCCATTTTCTCCTTTCTTTCACTATTTCTCCGCTATACCCATTTTCTCCTTTATTTCACTATTTCTCCGCTATACCCATTTTCTCCTTTATTTCACTATTACTCCGCTATACCCTTTTTCTCCTTTATTTCACTATTTCTCCGCTATACCCATTTTCTCCTTTATTTCACTATTTCTCCGCTATACGAAATAGTGAAATAAAGGAGAAAATGGGTATAGCGGAGAAATAGTGAAATAAAGGAGAAAATGGGTATAGCGGGGAAATAAATAGTACCAGTAAATCTACGACGCCCTAATCAGCGACAGCAATACCAGAATCAGACCAGAAAGAAAATGCAATATAATAATCTTAACCTGCAATCCAAGCGTCTGACGGAAGAAAGCCAATGGTATAAACTGCAACACGCTCCTAGTCGGCAAGGCAGGCCCATCGCAAAGTCAAAAACACCATATCATAGATCATCACAAACACCATCAACCCAGCACGATGGATCTGCAAGTCATCCAACAACTCAGCAATATACAAAGTCGCCACAGCATCATATTTTTCCTGAACACCACACGGCTCCACAATATCATGCTTCATCGGAAAAATCAACATTGCGGCATTCTTTACCCTCAGCACAGCCAGATCCTTGTCAGCAAACTTTGCCACAACAACCGACAAAACAACAACAAACTCCGCCACTGCAACGAGTGCAGCAACCAGCGGAACTGCAATGTACGTACGCAGCACAGATGAATCATTCTTCTTTGTTGCAACCATCAACGTCCCGGCACTCTTTACCCTCAGCACAGCTGGATCCTCGTCAGCAAATTTTGCCACAACAACCAACAGCACAACAACAAACGCCACTGCAACAACGAGTACAGCAACCAAATGAACTCCAATGGGCGTACACAAATCAGATGAGTCAGTCACAAATTCTCAGTCAACAAAAAATGATGCTACAACATCAAGTACAGCAATTGTTGGGCACACTTCACAGACACTATCAGCAACAAGAACAGCACTACCAATTACCATCTTTTATGAGTATGCCACCATCGTCAGCCCCATATATACAATCCAGTGTAGTTCCTACTCCCCAGCACGGCCTACCACCACATTCAACAATACCACCCTATGTAAACAGTGACATGAGCCATATTTTTGACTTCCCCCGACAATGTTAGCGATACAGCTTCAAATCGCCCGATTTACAATGAGAACAAGTTCTCAAAAAACATAGATTTAAGTTTAGAAATAAGAAGCGATCATGTTTCACCTACTGGTAATCTGACCAGTAAACATAATAATATTGACATTGTACAGACATCAGGACAGATAGGAAAAAACAAATCATCCTCTAATAACAATACTAGTAGGAAAAAAGTAATCAACATCTTTTACCAGAATACTCGAGGTTTGAAAACTAAAACGAAAGAATTTTATTTAAATCTCCTCTCAGAAGAATACGACATAGTGGCTATCACTGAGTCGTGGTTAAGTCCAGATGTAAATACAAATGAACTTTTCGACTCTCGATATACAATATTTCGGCAAGATAGGGACGAAAAGAAGACAGGCAAAAAAAGAGGAGGTGGCCTAATTTTAGCTTCAAAACGAGAAATTTCCTTGACTAGAATTGTACATTGGGTCATGTGTAATAATATTCTTGAGCTCATGTGGTTTCGATTGACACTAATAGGGGAAATAATCTATCTTTGTTTGATTTATTTACCACCACATCAAGAGTCAAAAAAATATGACGCTGTGAAATTTCTTTCAGAATCAATATCAGAGCGAAACTTACAAAATGAAAATTTCATCCTTATTGGTGATTTAAATTTGCCCGATTTCTCTGAGGAATTAAATGTAGACCCTCCTCGTTCAGTTTCCAAGTTTAGAGAATTTACCAATTTTCACCTCCTAGAATCCAAAAACCATATAAGAAATAAAAATAATAGAATACTAGATCTATGTCTGACGAACATAAGTGAAATATTTTTATCTAAGAATAAACAAGTTGATGTAGATATCTTGAAAACTCAGGGATTAGTAAAGGAAGACAGTCACCATCCTGCATTAGAAATAATGATCAAGTATCAAAATAAAATTAAAATTAAGCAAACACCATATAAAGTTGATTCTAAAGAAAAGACAAAATATTTTGCCTTCCACAAAATTGACGCTGAAAAACTAAATGGTGAAATACAAAAAATCTGCTGGGAAGATGACTTAAATCTAATCACATGTCCAAACATCTTCCTTAATAATATTTATGTAAAGTTAAATGAAATATTTTTGAAAAATGTTCCCCTTTACAATGTAAGCAAGCGATCACAAAATTTCCCCGAGTGGTGGAGCGCAAATACAAGACACATTTTCAAAACAAAAGAAAAATTGCGCAAAACGCAAAACAAAACACAGCAACAATCTGAACACTATAAACATTTAAGAAAACAAATTAAAAAAGAGATTAAGTCCAACTATCAATCCTACATCCAGAAGTTATCCACTGAATTCAAACATAACAGTAAAAATTTCTGGAAATACGTAAAAAAGGAAAGATCTAAGGGTAAATCGACAAACATAATCTTTAAGGGGCAGCAGTTAAACTCTCAAAAAGAGATTGTTGACTCCTTTGCAGATCACTTCATTACCTCATACAAACCATGCTCTGTGGACTTAGATAAAATCTGTTCGCTGAACGATCTCTCTACCAGTATAGAGATACCTTTGTTCACAGAGCAACAGGTCCTGGATGAAGCTATGAATATAAACCCAAATAAGCCCGCGGGAAGGGATGGAATACCCCCCAAAATAGTGCGAGATTGCGCTCCATCACTCGCCAAACCTCTTACTTATTTATTTAATTTAAGTTTGCAATCAAATGTGTTTCCTGATCGACTTAAAGATACAATAATAACACCTGTACCAAAAAATGAATCTGGCTGTGTTGAGGACCACAGACCAATAGCTAACCTCAATTCTTTTGCCAAACTATATGAGGCACTATTATACAAATCTATAGCAGGCCAAGTTTTTTCTAGGGTTAGAAATATTCAGCATGGCTTTGTGGAAGGATGTTCGACAGTTACAAATCTCACTGAATTTTCAGAATATGTATGTGCTACCTTACAGGAAGGCTATCAAACGGATGTCCTTCTCACAGATGTCATGAAGGGATTTGATCAAATCTCACATGAATCAATCATAAAGAAATTATACAGCATAGGATTTAAGTCAGCAAAATTATTTGTCTCATACCTCACCAATAGAAACCTTCAGGTAAAATATATGGACATAACATCAGAACCATTTACCCCAACATCAGGCATTGCTCAAGGCTCAAAATTAAGTAGCTTACTATTCATTTTAACCTATGATGAAGTGTGCAAAGATATCAGCCCTGAATCAAAAATACTCCTCTACGCAGATGATCTCAAAATCTTTAGAAAAATAACAAACATAAATGACTGCCAAAAATTGCAGGAAGATCTCAACATAGTTAGAGATAAACTTCACTTGATTGGGCTAAATTTCCATCCATCCAAATCAAAACAAATCACTATCACAAGAAAAAAAGTCAATATAAACTATAACTACAAAATGGGTGACATCTGTATAGAAAAAGTAAATTCTCATAAAGACTTGGGTATTATAATTGACAGTGAACATAAATTTAACGAACATCGTGCAAACATGCTAAAACGAGCTTATAGAAAACTTGGCCTCATTATTCGATTCGGAAAACACGTTAAAGATATTGATGTTTTAAGAACGCTATTTTTATCACTAGTGAGATCTACTGTGGAGTATGGATCAATATTATGGGATCCAAACTCGAAATTAGAATCAAAAACAATTGAAAAAATTCAGTCCACATTTGTTAGATACCTATTTAAAAAAGAAAACGGGTTTTATCCAAAATACCCGGAAGCTATTTCCTACAACACCCTTCTAGAAATGCTTGATATTAATTCTCTTGAAATAAGACGTAAAGTAGACCTAGTGATGTTAATTTATAATCTTGTAAACAATAATATTACATGTCTAGAACTCAAAGAAAAAATAGTGGAAAAAACACCAAACCCCATTTTAAGAAATACAAATATTGAAATCTTCACAGTCCCTCATCCTAGACTTACTAAACTTCATGAATCGCCACTGAACAGAGCAATGACTCTATGTAATGAAGTACACCTAAGTACAGACGACTTTTTACTGTCTAAGGAAGCTTTTAAAGCAAATGTAAGACAATTAGTTTTTAGTTCGCTATAGTTTTAAGTTCTTAATTAGTTTATTTTAATGTGAACATTGGTATTGTTGTTTCAATTTATAGTTCTAAGAATTTTTGAAACAATGTTATGTTCTTAATAAAAAAAAAAAAAAAAAAAAAAAAAAAAAAAAAAAAAAAAAATAGAGAAAAAAAGGAGAAAATGGGTATAGCGGAGAAATCGTGAAATAAAGGAGAAAATGGGTATAGCGGAGAAATAGTTAAAAGAGGGGAAAATGGGTATAGCGGAGAAATAGTGAAATAAAGGAGAAAATGGGTACAGCGGAGAAATAGTTAAAAGAGGGGAAAATGGGTATAGCGGAGAAATAGTAAAATAAAGGAGATAATGGGTATAGCGGAGAAATAGTGAAATAAAGGAGAAAATGGGTATAGCGGAGAAATAGTGAAATAAAGGAGAAAATTGGTATAGCGGAGAAATATTGAAATAAAGGAGAAAATGGGTATAGCGGGGAAATAGAGAAAAAAAGGAGAAAATGGGTATAGCGGAGAAATTGTGAAATAAAGGAGAAAATGGGTATAGCGGAGAAATAGTGAAATAAAGGAGAAAATGGTATAGCGGAGAAATAGTGAAATAAAGGAGAAAATGGGTATAGCGGAGAAATAGTGAAATAAAGGAGAAAATGGGTATAGCGGAGAAATAGTGAAATAAAGGAGAAAAAAAGAATATCTATTTTGTCTCACCAATCTGACATTTATGTTTTTACAGAGACATGGCTAAACGATACCATTCATACAGCAGAACTAGGATTTGATAATTATATTGTATATCGTACTGATCGTGGACCTTCTAACTCTGAATCTTCTGAAGGAGGAGGAATCCTAGTGGCCATCCATAAAAAAATCCAGTCATATCAAATAACAGTAAATAATAATAAAATAGAACACACCTTTGTACACGCAAAAATTAAATCTACCAAGTTCATTATAGGAGGCATATACTTACCTAAACCATCTATACAAGTAGTTAATGATCTATTAGAATCGATAGAAGAAATACAGCTAAAATATAAAAATATCAAACTACTATTACTAGGTGACTTTAATTTACCCAATATTTCATGGACTCCGTCATCTGAACCAAAAATACAAACTCCAGTAGGTAATCACACTCCCCATTCTGAACTCCTCATATCTGTACTAACTGATTACCACAAACTCGAACAATTTAATTACCTGAAGAACGAACATGGTACCATATTGGATTTATTGTTTACCAATCTTCCAAGTAGCGACTTATCAGTAACAACATCCACTGACCCTATTCCGATACCGATAGATAAATATCATCCTCCGTTAGAAATTTTACTTAATATTAAAAACAAAACCAAAACTGTAAAAAACAAAGTATGTGATATCCATAAACGTAACGAGGATTTCTACTGCTTTCAGAAAGGTAATTATGTTGCACTTGAACGTGATTTAGCAGAGACTGACTGGATAACAGAATTCCAAAAATATAATGACATAAACTCAGCCGTGTCTAAATTTTATTCAATTTTAAAAGAAAAAATGACAATTTTTATACCTAAAAAGACAATCAAAGACCTCAAATTCTCGATCTGGATGTCTAAAGAATTGAAAGAACTAATAATCCAAAAGAAAATAGCCCATAAAAGATTCAAAATTAGTAAATTAATCAGTGATCATACCATTTTTAAAACTCTAAGATCAAAATGTAAAATTAAATCCGAAAAAGACTACACTGATTATGTCCAAACTAAAGAAAAAGAATTTTCTAATAGACCTGAAAAATTTTGGGAGTACATTAATTCGAAGAAAACAAATAATGGATTACCATCAATAATGAAATTTGACAACAATACATCCAACGATTATCTTGAAATAACAAATTTCTTTGCGTCAAATTTCTCGTCAGTATATTCCAAAGAACAATTAGCTCCTCCAAATTTCAATTTTGAGAATACACTTTCTACACCATTGAATAAAATAACAATTAATCCCAATGATTTATACAAATCAATGAAAAAACTTAAATCTGACTCCTCTAGTGGTCCAGACAGCATTCCCCCTATATTACTTAAAGAGTGTGCCTCTGCATTAGTGAACCCACTCTGCTTTCTATTCAACTGGTCGCTATCCTCAGGGTCTTTTCCTGATAACTGGAAAACTTCATACGTCATCCCTATCTTTAAGAGCGGAGTAAAAGAAAACGTGTCCAATTATAGACCTATCAGCAAAATATCAACTATCCCAAAATTAATGGAACAACTTATTTACAAACAAATACAACCAATCTTAACTCCACTTTTAATCAACCAACAACATGGGTTTGTAGTAAAAAAATCGACAACCACTAACCTTTTATCATTTACTGACCATGTATGTAATATAATTGACAAAGGAGATCAGTTTGATTGTATAATGACAGATTACTCTAAAGCATTTGATAAAATAAATACAAATATTCTATGTGCAAAACTCCGTGCATATGGTATTTTAGATCCTATGCTTTCCTTTTTCTACAGCTATTTCTCCAACCGTACACAAATAGTAAAATTAAAAATGATGAAAACGGACAATAACAACTGTCAGTGTTATCAAGATAAAAAGATAAACAACTATCTCACATACTTATCTGAACCTTTTGATGTTTTATCTGGCTGTATTCAGGGTGGGCATTTATCAGGTCTCACTTTCAAACTTTATATTAATGACATTTACTTTTACCTACCAACAACATTCTGGTTATTTGCTGACGATAAACGAACCGGAATGAGTATCAATGGACTATCTGACTCTATACAATTACAATCAGCTCTCAACTCTCTTTATGAATGGTGTCAGATTAATAGAATGGAATTAAACGTCAACAAATGTAAAGTAATGTCCTTTCATCGTAAGAAATCCCCATATATCTTTCAATATTCTATTAATAATATTCCTCTTGAAAGAGTATATCAAGTCAAAGACCTAGGAGTTACTTTTGATTACCAATTGTCATATAATGAGCATTATTCTATAATAACTAAGAAAGCATTCAAACTTCTTGGCTTCATTAATAGAAACAGTCGGGACTTTAAAAATCCAAAAACATACACCATACTATATTATTCATTTGTTAGATCCATACTTGAATATGCCTCACCTGTGTGGTCTCCTTACTATGAAAAACATAAATCAAAAATCGAATCAGTACAACATAGATTCCTAAGGAGCCTTGCTTTCAAAAAAAATAAACCTATGAGCATAACAGACCATAATTATTCGGAAATAATGAAAGCAAATAATGTGATTAGTCTAGAACACAGGCGTGACACAAATGATGTTTTGTTACTTTTTAAAATATTAAACAATAGAACTGTTTTACAAGAATTACTGGAGGAACTTTCATTTAGGACAAATCCTAAGAATACTAGAAACAAAAATCTATTGTATGAAAAATCTTGTACAAAAAACTATTCTTTTTTCAAGCCCTTCAATCGTTTTATTCGCCTTTTTAATGAAGCTTGCGAGAAAGACACTTCAATCGATCTTTTCTTTGATAGTTATGAATGTATAAAAAATAAACTGTTCCAACTGAATAATATCTAAACAAAAATATCAATATTGTCCCAATTTTCAATTATCAATTTTTAATTAAGTTTATTCTAAGTATTTATATTAAATCTTAGTATAAGTTTTTGTTTGTAATTAATTTACAAAAAATAAACATGGGTTAAAACCCCGTTAATATGTTAAAATCAAAAAAAAAAAAAAAAAAAAAGGGTATAGCGGAGTAATAGTGAAATAAAGGAGAAAATGGGTATAGCGGAGAAATAGTGAAATAAAGGAGAAAATGGGTATAGCGGAGAAATAGTGAAATAAAGGAGAAAATGGGTATAGCGGAGAAATAGTGAAATAAAGGAGAAAATGGGTATAGCGAGAAATAGTGAAATAAAGGAGAAAATGGGTATAGCGGGGAAATAGCGAAAAAAGAGAAAATGGGTATAGCGGAGAAATAGTGAAAATAAAGGAGAAAATGGGTATAGCGGAGAAATAGTGAAATAAAGGAGAAAAGGTATAGCGAAGAAATAGTGAAATAAAGGAGAAAATGGGTATAGCGGGGAAATAGCGAAAAAAGGAGAAAATGGGTATAGCGGAGAAATAGTGAAATAAAGGAGAAAATGGGTATAGCGGAGAAAGTGAAATAAGGAGATAATGGGTATAGCGGAGAAATAGTGAAATAAAGGAGAAAATGGGTATAGCGGGGAAATA
>JAMCCL010000552.1:0-25874 GCA_024516035.1 Bactericera cockerelli
TCCCAAAATTAGAAATTCATGAAAAAGACAGGCATGTTTGAAATGCGAGGAATGTTGACAATTTCGTGTATCAAAAGATGAAATTTTAAAATTTTCCTGATGTTTATGATAGGAAATAAATTTCGAGTGGAAAATTCTAAAGGATAGACCTGATTACTGAAATTTTAGACCTTATTGTTATTTTAATTTATTTTGTGAAAATAGAGCTAAATGAGCTTTTCTACGAATTAAATTATTTAAATAATTTCTTATGTGGATCATAATTCATAATAAAAAGCACAAGGCTTAGGTTTCCGCTTGGGCTCATATTTTCTATTGGTGTGTACGTCTAACAATGCAGTATGGGTGAAATATTTTTAATTAAATATTTATACCTCGTGGGTTCACTCATACCTCGCAAGGACAAATGAGTAGTTACTCGTATGGGTAACGACCAGTGGCGTCATTACCACAGTAAAAAGATTTTACTTCCGAGAAATTTCTAATATTAGAAATCGGAAGTATTGTGTTCGTTTTTGTAAAAAAAAATATTTTTTTGCTCCGATTTCAATTTTTTTCATATTTCTGGACGTTTCATAACCTACTGAGTAAATTTGGTTTTGTGTCCGTCTGTCGGTCTGTCGGTCTGTCGGTCTGTCGGTCTGTCGGTCTGTCGGTCTGTCTGTCTGTCTGTCTGTTAAAACGATTCCTTGTAACGCGCAAATCTCAAAAACTACTCGACCGATTTTGATGAAATTTTGCACACATCTAGGAGACATTCTGCAGATGGTCCCATTTTAAATTTATCGAATTCATACTAGCGGTTCTGGGTGAAAGAGACCATGCGCCTGACCACTAACTTTTTACTTAAACGCTTATATCTCGTGAACGGTACACCCGATTTTGATGAAATTTTGTATGTATATGCATGTTATTGTTTTACATAGACTATTTATATTTATTTTTTAATTAATTAAAATTTGACTCTGATATTTCAGAAAATCCGAAATTTTGGACAAAAAAGTAAAAAAATAAGGACCACGACTTGCCGATACAAAATTTTTTGTGGAATTTAGAATGTAGAAAAAACGATATTCTACCATATAAAACAAATTTGAAGAAAATCGGTTGAGCCGTTTTGGAGATACAAGTAATTTTCGATAAAATCTCAAAATTGGCACGTGTTTACAATGTGAAGCAATCACGAGGAAGTATTGTGTCTATAATTGGCAGTGTTTTTTTTTTTGTATTTACATAAAATGTTTTACAAAGGTTGGCAATAATAAGCATAGTACAATTGTTGGTAGAATAATAATTAAAAAGGTTCAGAACATTATTATTTTTTTTTTTTCTCTGCTATTTAATGTAGCTAATATGTTGTACCTATGGAAACAGGTATAAAAAATTAAAAGCTAAACATAGTTTGTAAGTATATTCCGCATGAACATATTAAAATATGTCTTATAACTGCTGTTCAATAATATATTATGTATCAGTAGCGTACTTGTATACTTTTAGACATATTCATTCAAAATGTTATTTCGAAATTTTAATGAAATTTGGACAAAGTTATATAAATCATTCAGTTTTTCTAGGGATGTAATACGTAGTAAATTTCTTAACGGTGTCGTATAATTAGTATTGTTGAGGGATAGCCTGATGTACTTTTGTAAGTACCGTTCTCTGGTGGCCTGGTAAATCGGACATTCGAAGATGAAGTGTTCGAGGGACTCTTCCTTTGATAAATTGCAAAGGGAACAGATTTGTTTAGTTTCAATCAGATGCACGTCTTTATGAATGGTGATTCTTGCTATTTTTTGCGCTGAAGTTCTTAATTGACCGATCGTACGAATCTTAAATAAGGGAGTGTCCATCAGGAGATATTTTTCCTCTTCTTGATCATCTTGATCTGTTATAAATTTGTACAAGGTACTATAGCTGGACTGCTCTATCCTTCTTTTATCCTCGTATCTATTTGAACATTTAATCTTATCTATTATCAAATCAATTTGGTTCCTAATGTCATTTGGTGTTGCAGAAAATAGATGCAAAAAATCTGTTTCAGTGAATATTTTCCTCAGCTGCGCTACCCAATTATAAGTTGTATCTGTTGGATTAGCAATTGCTCTTTCTTCCAGTTTCAAGAAGCATAATTTGGGTAGTCTACTATTATCCATTTGCTTTATTGTTATGAGCCAATTTATCGCCCTTTAATGATTTCTAGTCCTATTTTATCTAGTCCGGTTTCCTTTCTAATTATGTAATTTGGGGTGTTTCGCGATAGGTACAATAACGACTTGATGTATTTTACTTGTGGTTTTTCCATTTCTTCCAAATAGCGTAACCCCCAAACTTCCGCCCCATACAGGAGCGTAGATTTAACTACAGCATTGTACACAACCATGTTTGCTTCCCAGTTGTAGCTTCTAGTCCTGGCCCATAGTGAGTTGACGGTACTGATTGCTCCCATGGTCTTACTGATAAAGTTTTTAGCGTTTCCGCGAAGCACATGCCGGACGTAAAATTAATTCCTAGATATTTTTTTTTTTTTTTTTTTTACCAATTTAAAATTTATTTATTTAACAGACGTTTACATCATCAGAGGTCTGCCTGTGCTAGCAGCTCCTCCACCACTTCATCATCAATTTCTTCATTTTGATTTTTATAATCAATCATTATACTTTCTAATGTTCTTTTGAGCACCACATTCTGGATGTAGCCTTGCACTTTTTTGTTAATACCCAGTACTGCCATGTGTTTTTTGAAATACTTTGTCACCAGACCATCCCATGTTAACACTATTGGTACTAAAGTCACTTTGGCTTTGCCATACATCAGAGATAGTTCTTTTCCCAACAAATCATACTTTCTTCCTTTTGTTATTTTCGTTGTTGCCAATATTCTCCTGCTTGTGATTCCAACTTCAATCAATGTAATTTCATTTGTTCTCAGATCGTGTATTAGGAGATCTGGTTTATTGTTTTCTATGCGTAGCTCTGTTTGGATGGGTACATCAGATTTAATTTTCACTCTTTCATTCGATAGTACATTTTCAACTTTGTAATTTTTAAGTTTCTTACTTTTGCTCAATCCATACTTTTTAGTAAACCAATAGTGAATACATCTTACAACATCATCATGGCGTTTCTTGTATTCAAAGTTCAACATTCGGCCACATTGTGTTGCTAGATGGTCCACGGTTTTATTGCCTTGATTACAATGATGGCATTTTTGTTGATTGTAAAATAAATTTCTGTCTTGCAAACCACACAACATACCTTCTTCTTGAGGAGATGTATTTCCATGTTTCAACCACGTAGATGACTCTCTCTGATCAATTGTATTTTCTTCATTTTCATACAGGAACGAATGTAACTTCTTTTCTTTTATTTTGTCCATTCTTTTTCGTGTTGTTTTTCTTTGATCACTTTTGTATTCATAACTTCATTCTGCAAGTCATATTTCTCTTCCAAGAATTTCTCGATGAAACCTAAATGTGTCCCTTTTCTTCTTTCTTCTTCCAATAGAATCTTTCTTTCCTCTGTTTTATTCAGATGTAGGAATAAATTGTATAATATCATTTCAGATTTTTCCATCACATTACATAATCCTCGTCCCAATTCATTTCTATTCAAATATAATCTATCAATATTACTAGACTTAATCAAAACTTTGTGTTTCACTAACATTTTCCTTATTTCCTTATCAATTTGTTCATATTCTTCAGGCTCATATTTAAGGATTCCAATGTAATAATTGACTGTTGATAAAGAGAATTCGTTCAGTGCTCTAAATAGGTTTTTCGAGTTCAACTTGGTTTGGCACAATATTCTGATACTACATTGCTACTTGATTTGGTCTCATTAACTTCAAATCCCATTTTATCCAAACAATATTTCGTCATTAAAGATAAATCAATCAATGTTCCTTCATCTTTGGCCAACAGTTTGATATCATCAATACATATAAGGTGATTCCTTTCAATTTTTCCATTTTCATTCACAGAGATCGGCAGGCATGTCAGCCAATACTTCGGCATGAGACGATGCCCACTTTCTAACAGTGAAACCACCGGTAGACAGGAGAGTGTATGTGAATCACATACATCATTTACTATCCTTGTAATACACTTACTAATTAACTTGTAGATATTAGGAAGGCATCAACAACATCCAACTTGGTTGAATTTCACACTTTTGTGGCCCGGGCACTGAGCAGTGGCGAGGCACAGGTGGACGTAGTGTACACAGACATACATAGGGCGTTTGACCAGGTGTCTCACGACGTGCTCCTTCGGAAGCTGGCCCTGTTCGGATTCTCCGGAGATTTGACAAAATTCTTTGCGTCATATCTGCGGAGAAGAGAACAGCGGGTGCTCTTCGGTGGGGTACTATCTGAGCCCTATTTCCCTTCTTCGTCCGTAGTCCAGGGTTCAAAGTTATCCGGCCTCCTATTTGCGGTGCTCATAGATGGTATTGGGGAATGTATACGGCACTCGAGTTATCTCCTGTATGCGGACGACTTCAAGCTTTTTCGTATAATATCCAACGAAAATGACAGTCGTCTGCTTCAGGAGGACTTGAGTGCCGTCAACGCTTGGCTGAATGAAATCCAATTAAAGTTCAGCATAAATAAGTGCGATGTCATGACGATCAGTACCAGGAGATCAGTGAGCGTATACAACTACATCATTGACAATTCTGCTATAAGTCGAGTCGAATCAAAAAAAGATCTTGGTGTAACCTTTCAGACGAAACTGAAATTCGACCAACATATAGCAGATATTGCTAAGAAAGCTTACAGAACTTTGGGGCTGGTTGTCAGACACAGCTACTTTTTCACCAGCATAGACACAATAAGACTGTTGTATACCTCACTAGTGCGTAGCAAACTAGAATATGCTTCGGTTATTTGGGCCCCCCAGGCTAAGTCTTATGTGATGGTGCTGGAGAGAATTCAAGCTAGGTTTCTGAGATCTTTGTTCAGAAGAGAAAATGGATTTTACCCGGCGTACCCTAATGCCATTTCTTATGCATTGCTGCGGGAGAGCTTTGTGATTGAAACACATGCGCGGATAGCCCTCTTGTACTGGGGGGGCACAATCGCACAATATACCTAACTAGCAAGCCGCTTCGCAAGCCTATCACACACGCAGACACACACACACACACTCACACATACACACACACACACACACACACACACACACACACACACAAATGTCGATATTTTTCGTGTCACCCATCCATTTCTTGTCCATACTGGAGCTCAAGAATGGCTCATCAGAATTTCGCGATCAATACTCGTATATCAAATGAAGACTCCAACCCTTGCAAAAACATTCTCGCTTTGAGTTGATAGTTCGTCACGACATATTTCGAGAAAAAATGTCATTCAGGTCAAAAAACGTAAATACTTTTTGTTTACCCATCCATTTTATGTCCTTACTCAACGTAGCTCAAAAACGACTCATCAGAATTTCGTGATTGATATCTCAAATGAAAAATTGAACCCTTGCTTAAAACTTTCTCTTTTTGAGTTGATACGCCGCCGCCGTGGCGCCGTCACGATAAATTTCGAGAAAAAAAATGTAATTTCGGTCGAAAAATCTGATTTTTTTGCGTCACCCATCCATTTTTTTACCCCGTGTAGCTGAACCCAAGAGATATATTCCCTGATCCAAATGGACCTTTAGGTAAAATTTCAGGTTTCTCGGACAATCTGTATTGATTTGACAACTTTATTATTTAGTTATTTCTTATTGGTCTTAGAATTGGGAATTAACTTATTGAGATCTTTTTTTTTTTACGGGATTAGTTTTAGAATTGGGAATTATTTTGGGTCACGTGCCCCCCTAGCTTATTGAGATTTTTTTTTACGGGATTAGTCTTAGAATTGGGAATTATTTTGAGGCCCGTGCCCCCCTAACTTATTGAGATTTTTTTTTTACGGGATTAGTCTTAGAATTGGGATTTATTTTGGGGCCCGTGCCCCCCTAACTCATTGAGATATTTTTTTTAACGGGATTAGGTATAATGAAATTTGAAAAACTTACAGAAAAAATCTTACAGAAAAAATCTGGGGGGGCACGTGCCCCCCCCTATATCCGCGCATGTTGAAACATTGGAGAGTAGACGGGAATACAATTACATACTGTTGTTGTACAACATCTTCAACAATAAGATAGACATCCCCTCTGCTCTACAATATACAGTATGTCTCAGAAGTCCTGGCAATGGCCTCATAACTTTTGAATGGGTACGAATTTTTGGATTCTGTTTGTTTCTAAGGATAGGAAGTGCCCTATGGCCGATTCACTGGTGATGTCAAAATCCAGGTTCGAACCCCGGAAGTGGCACTTTTTTGATAAAAATGGCCATTTCTTCAGAAAATTATATGAGAAGCTATTTTTTTAATTTCATATTATTAATTAACAGGTAAAAATACTGCATTCCTCAAAAAATAAATTTTCTATCACTATCAGTGGCGGAGCTATGGTGGTTTCAAACTTAAAAATCTGGTTTTTTTGAGACACCCTGTAGCTTTGGTACCGCGGGACTCAATACAGTCCTCAATAATTTAAAATGACGAAAAAAGTGTCTTGGAAGTACTGAAATGGATAAAACTCCGATATATCACCTCCATCAGTGCCGGATAGCAAACTGTTTAAAGTCAATAATACTTGTAAGATCAAATTTTACCTATTATTTACCTAGGCTTCAATTATCCACCATACAAACACACAACCTTCACCAAATCGCAACTTGAGTGGGTATCACAGCATTACAAGTCTAGTATAAGTAAGTATCCCTCATTCTTTTGAATTTCATTTAACTTGTAATGCCACCACTGATTGCTATTCTCAATTAAAGTATTTACTCATTTGTCTTGATGAGGTTGAGTGAACCGCCAACACACCCAAACACATAGTCGAGTTATAATATTTCCCAGCGAGAATCGAACCCGAGGATTCCGCAGTCTCATTACTGAATCTAGAAAGGGACACATTGGAGAAGAAACTCATTGCAATGCTCATGGCATTGCAATGATCGCAGGATCGAAGAGAGTAAACTTTTAAATCAAATAAATATTTAAGTAGGTACCTACCTAGGTTCAGGAGTGAACTAATTTTGAACCTGCATGGTCCTGAATCAGGTTGACTCAAATCCATGATACATAGGTTATTAGGAAATAAACAGGTAGGTAACTAATATGAATGTGGATAATTAGATATCTAGTTAATAGATAAATAAATCTGTTTCTCTTCACTAAACTAAGAGTTGAGGTTTTAAAACAACAATGTAGTAGGTAGGTAGTAAAATGTGTAGGTAGGAACCTACACATTTTACTCAACTAATCAATATCTATTTGTTGTTGTTTTTGTCGTCGTCATTCTAACAATTGTTCACAAACTAAAGTTGTTATCGAACCCTTTTTCACTTCAAGACAATGCAACTAAAACTAATAAAAATTGATTATTGTCATGAAAATAGGTCATTGTTATCCAACCCTCCGGCACTGATGGAGGTGAAATATCGGAGTTTTTTACCATTTCAGTACTTCCAAGACACTTTTTTTCGTCATTTTAAATCATTGAGTACTGTATTGAGTCCCGCGGTACCAAATCTACAGGGTGTCTCAAAAAACCAGATTTTTAAGTTGAAACCACCATAGATCCGCCACTGATAGCGATAGAAAATTTATTTTTTGAGGAATGCAGTATTTTTACCTGTTAATTAATAATATGAAATTAAAAAAATACCTTCTCATTTAATTTTCTGAAGAAATGGCCATTTTTATCAAAAAAGTGCCACTTCCGGGGTTTGAACCTGGATTTTGACATCACCAGTGAATCGGCCATAGGGCACTTTCTATCCTTAGAAACAAACAGTATCCAAAAATTCGTACCCATTCAAAAGTTATGAGGCCATTGCCAGGACTTCTGAGACATACTGTATATCACTTAGAGTTCCCATATTTGGACTACGGACTAGAGAAAACCCTCCTTTCTTCTCATCTGGTAACACACGAAGTCCTGTGTTTGCCTCATCAACGCTGCCCACTGCCATGGCGATTTTTAATAAGAATGCCACAGTCCTGGACATTGCTGACAGCCTTGAACAATTTAAAGAGAAAGCAAAGGCTATTTTATATATTTAATATTTTGCATGTAATTGTTCATATTTTTTTGTATAGATGTGATTAGATGTAAATTAATTGATTTTGTAATTGCCTACATGTTAGGCGTAAAATTGATTGTAAAAAAAAAAAAATTAAAATGTTATAGGTCTTGTGTCTTTGGGTTCTTTTCTTTAGATATAATTATGTAGCTCGAGAGGATTTCTACCGGGCTCCCTTGGTATGTGAAATTTAAGCCATTACGTAGTTTTCCCTTTCTTCGAAACACCACAATTTTGGTTTTCTGGACATTAACTTCTAGCTTGTTAAGTGTACAATATTCATCCAAGGTATCTAACATTCTCTGCAGTTCCTCCTCCTGATTGGTCAGCAGTACCAAATCATCCGCATACAGTAGCGCTTTTATATTATGAGTTTGATTGATAGGTAGTCCGTGAACATCTCTACTTCAGTAAAAAGAAATTAATCTCTATATATAAATGAGAAATATGGACGGACTTTGTGTGCAGGAATTGTTTAGGCGAAACGGTAAGAGATAGCAAAAAATTGATGAGAGATGACCCCAAGTAAAATTGCCGAAAAGTACCAGGAAAATTATCAAAAGTCCAAAATTCCAAACCGTCCTTGAGTTATGACCTTCCTCGAGTATTGCCTTGAGGAAGGGTCTGATTTTAAGACAGTCTTTGCTCTGGAACTTGAAATCTATCGCGAGGACCTATATTTTTTATTATTTAATAACACATTAGACAAAATTAGCTTTCATTTAATTCATTTTAGGCCACATACTGACGTACCGTTCTCGAGATATAAGCCAGAATGTTCGAAATTTCGACCTTTTTTTCAGACTTTTCACGTTTTTTAACACATTTAAGCGCGGAACTTAAAATTTATCGCGAGGACATATATTTTTTATTATTTAAAAACACATGAGACAAAATTAGCTTTCTTTCAATTCATTTTAGGCCACATTCTGACGTACCGTTCTCGAGATATAAGCCAGAATGTTCGAAATTTCGACCTTTTTTTCAGACTTTTCACGTTTTTTTTAACAGATTCCAGCGCGGAACCTAAAATTTATCGTAGGGACCCATATTTTTTTTATTGTAAAACTCTCTCAGAACATCACATGCTTATTTGAGCCCTTTGTTGCCATATTCTGACAAACCGTTCTCGAAATATAGGCCAGTTTGCTACATTATCAATATCCGCTATGAGAGATTTGGCTCGGGATTTTGAAATTTACAGCGATGATTGTTGTGTGTGTGTGTGTGTGCGTGTGTGTGTGTGTGTGTGTGTGTGTGTGCGTGTGTGTGGATGTGTGTGTGTGTGTGTGGATGTGGATGTGTGTGTGTGTGTGGATGTGTGTGTGTGTGGATGTGTGTGTGTGTGTGTGTGTGGGTGTGTGTGTGTGTGTGGATGTGGATGTGTGTGTGTGGATGTGTTTGTGTGTGTGGATGGGTGTGTGTGTTGTGTGTATTTGGTATGGTGTTTGTGTGGTGTATGTGTGTGTGTGTGAGTGTGTGTGTGTGTGTGTGTGTGTGGATGTGTGTGTGTGTGTGTGTGTGTGTGTGATGTATGGGTGGTGTGTGTGTGTGTGTGTGTGTGTGTGGATGTGTGTGTGTGTGTGTGTGTGTGTGTGTGTGTGTGTGTGTGTGTGGATGTGTGTGTGTGTGTGTGATGTATGGGTGGTGTGTGTGTGATGGCTTGGCGAAGCGGGTGCAGCCCGCTAGTCTCTATATATAAATGAGAAATATGGACGGGCTTTGTATCTTTGTATCTTTGTGTGCGGGAATTGTTTAGGCGAAACGGTAAGAGATAGCGAAAAATTGATGAGAGATGACCCCAAGTAAAATGGCCGTACGGTATCAGGAAAACTATCAAAAGTCCGAAATTCCAAACCGTCCTTGAGTTATGACCTTCCTCAAGTATTTCCTTGAGGAAGGGTCCGATTTTAAGACAGTCTTTGCCCTGGAACTTGAAATCTATCGCGAGACCTATATTTTTTATTATTTAATAACACATAAGACAAAATTAGCTTTCATTTAATTCATTTTAGGCCACATTCTGACGTACCGTTCTGGAGATATAAGCCAGAATGTTCGAAATTTTGACCTTTTTTTCAGACTTTTCACGTTTTTTAACAGATTCCAGCATGGAACTTAAATTTATCGCGAGGACCTATATTTTTTATTATTTAATAACAAATTAGACAAAACAAGCTTATATGCTGCGCTACCCACAAAAATAGTGAAAAGGCCTTGTGCTTCAACAGAAATAAAATCATACATACATATTGTATATTTTAATTAAAAATATTTATTAATAAATAACTTTTTTTTGTGTAATCATGTCAACATTCTAGTGGGTAGCGCGAACTTTTTTTTACCATTTAATACACCATAATTATCTTGTTCTGCCCAACCGAACCCATGTTACCATGCATGCAGTGCCTAACGCGCTAACTCACTCGGTCATAATGACTACTATTATTAAAAATAATTCATTAATTCTCTGTCACTTCGTTCTATGTTCTTCTACCTTTTTCATAATTATAATTCTTTCTCCAATTTTGAGTGAAGGTAGCTGACATTTTTCTTTCCAAAAAGGGTCTACTTGGGTTCTTCTCTTACAGAAGCATCTATCTTTGTACATTCCTAAATCAACAGCATTTTCGATGAAATAGAGAAGGGAGTGAGAGAGATATAGAGAGAGAGAGAATAAAAAGAGAGGGAGAAATGAAGAAATGAGAAGAGAGAGGGAGAAAAAAAGAGAAAAGACAGAGAGAGAGAGAGAGAGGTATAGAGAGAAAAGAGAGAGAGAGAGAGAGATAATAATTGCAAATTGAAATTTCTCCAAAGTGAATTCTCATTGCCAATACGGGCGAAATTGTCCGGGGGAGAAATGAACGTCTACATTAAATGCAAGATGATGATGAGAATAATAGTAATGTTGGTAATGTTAAAAGATGGCGTTGAGGATGGGGATGATGACTAGGGACCGGGTTTTTCATGTTCCGTGTATACTTCAATGATTTTTCATAGAAAACATGGTAAAAACACTAATAAAATGCACCCCCAGAAAAAAAGCCTCTAGACTCGCCAAATTGAAAAACTACTGGCCTAATGGAGCCCTATTATTAATTTATTCTTTATTATGTCGTGCACATTGCATGTATAATTTAGCCTGTTTTCGTGCATATAATTTGCTCCCTAGCACTGATGACGAGAATGACAATGATGGTACAAATGATAATGTTGCTGATACAAATGATAATGTTGCTGATTCAAGTGATGACAATGATGGTACAAATGATGATGTTGCTGATAAAAATGATAATTTTGCCGATTCAAATGATGACAATGATGGTACAAATGATAATGTTGCTGATTCAAATGATGGTACAAATAATGATGTTGCTGATACAAATGATAATGTGGCTGATGACAATGATGGTACAAATGATGATGTTGCTGATACAAATGATAATTTTGCTGATTCAAATTATGACAATGATGGTACAAATGATGATTTTGGTGATACAAATGATAATGTTGCTGATTCAAATGATGACAATGATGGTACAGATGCTGATGTTGCTGATGATAGAAATGATAATGTTGCTGCTTCAAATGATGACAATGATGGTACAAGTTGCTGATACAAATGATGATGTTGGTGATACAAATGATGACAATGATGATACAACTACTGATGGCTGCTGATTGGACCCGCTAATGAGACGAGAGGACATTAAGGAAGCTAATGGCTTTCAGCAAGCGGCATTTCAAATAGAAAAGGGCTTTCTCCCGTAATGTGTTTCGAAAAGTTGCATGCCATCGCGGCAAGATGAGCGGGAGGGGGTCTGAGGGGGTCTGGGGGGTCTGGGGGGGGGATGCTTTTATTGTTCAGTGCCGACGGATTTGCGTGAATGGCAAAATTAATTGACAAAAAATTGCGTACATAAGTTTGAGTCAGTTCTTGAAGTTTTCCATTTGAAACAATGGTGACAGTAGATGTAATAGAGGTTGTATTGTAATTTTGGATTATCTTGTGGCACTCCACAACTCGTTTATAATAATAATAAAATTTAATATTCTTAGAGTCATTGCTTGACTCTGAATGTTTGAATCAAGCTCGCCGGGAGGCGGTACTAACACGAAACAGAATTTGTATGTATTTTGATTCTTTATTTTCCTCTACTTCCCGTTATTTTTTAGCAAATTTTATTTCATATTTATTTTTACATATATATTTAATTTCATATTTAGGTCTCGTAATTTTTAGTGGGTAATGTTACCCACTAAAAAATGTGACATAATAACACAAATGACTATAGGTCTCTTAATTGTTCAAGAATGATCAATCAGTTGGGCAAAAGAAAATCTGCAAATCTGTGGTCTTCTACGCGACTGATCAGAAGAACTGATGACTCGAAGAAAAACCTAGGTATAATGAGAAATATGTTCGCGGAGATATATTTAAGATAGTAAAAGAGAAATGAGGGGAGGGGGTTTTAATAGATAAATTTTCATTTTGCGAAAGAGAGAGAGAGACAGAGAGAGAGAGAGAGAGAAAGAAAAGGGAAAGAGACAAAAGGGAAAAATGATAAAAAAAAGAAATGAAAGAGAGAGAGAGAGAGAGAAAAAGGGAAAGATGATACACAGAGAAATGATAGAGACACATGGTAGAAAGAGTAAGAGTTTTAATGACGTATAAAGGAAAAAGGAAGGATAGAGAAAAATAAGAAGGTAGAAAGAGGAGGAGAAATATTTGAAATGAAAAGGGCAGAATAAAACGAGATACATATTAAAAGAAGAGAGAAAAGATAAGATAAAATAAAGAGGGAAATAGAGGAAAACGTAGCGAGAGAGAGAGAAAAAGAGTTGGAAAGGAGGAGAGAGAGAGTAGGAAAGGGAGAGAGAGAGAGAAAGAGAGAGAGAGAATAGAGGGAGAGAGAAAGGGAGAGAGAGAGATAGACAGAGTATAGGAAAGAGAGAGGTAGTTAAGGAAAGGAAAAAAGAGAACGAGAGTGAAAATAATCAAGCTCGCCGGGAGGCGAGCGCTCGTCAAGTAGCGCCAGCCACCCGGCCTATATTAACACGAAACAGAGTTTATATGTATTTTGTTTTATTGTTTTCGCCCACTTCCCGCTAACTTTTATCAATTTTTATTTCAAATTCGTAATGAGACGCGAAGATAGATTGTGATTCACGAAAGCGCGAATTTCCTACGTACAGTTAAAGTCGTTTTCTGGCCACGCTGAAAATCTTGAATTTCATGAAATTATTCATACGGGTTTTTTTTTTTCAGACCAATTTTCTGTCAAGGGTACAGCAACGTGTGCTTATCGTGGAAAGACGTGAGCTACGTTTTTGAATAGGGAATTTTTATCTCTGCATACCTTTTATAGTTTCAAGTATTTATTTTTTATAGGATAGGAGATATAGCCTTCTAAAATAAAACCGGAAAGTTGCACAGAGCCGCCCCTGGTTATCTTGGAGCTGTGATTGTGGTATTTTTCGAAAGGCCTTATCATAGAAAAAATATAAAAATATAACCAAAGTATTACACTGGACCAAACTTGAGTTATGGCCTTTGAAAGGAATACTTATTATCGAGCCCAGAGCCGTCTATTGTTATCCTAGAAATGTGTTCCTGGTGTTTTTAGAAAGGTCTAGTCAAAGGAAATGAGATCTCTTAATTTCAGATGGTTGAAACAAGTAGAAAAGTATTTAAAGCTCTCTAAAGGAATATCTATAATGAACCCTGGAGCCACGCCTAGTTACCCCAAGTGGATGACTGAAGGTTCTTTCTAAAGGTCTAATTAAGCAAAATTATACAACGGTGTAAATAAAATTTTAAAAAAACCAGCGACAGTATGAGACATAAAAGAAAAATTCAAATTCGTTTAACTGAAATGTACAAACAATCTGTTTTGAACAAAGTAGGTAACTAACTCTAACCGTACGTATTCTCAATTAACTCAATGAGACAGTTAAGTTAATTACCTATTTTAGTGGGAAATAGTGTGGATGTACATTAATTTGTATATTGCGGAGCACCCAGACGCAATTATGTTAAGATTAATTTTTCATCGCTCACTTGGTTATTTATCTTGTGATTGTTGATGATCTGCAATTATCCTGTGCATACGTACTCTCGTGAGACGTCACAAAAACATTTTGTGTCAGAAAAAAAAACATTGAGTAGGTCTAGCACCTGCTAGACCTACTCAATATACTTGAAACAAATCTAATAATAATAATAATAGAAACTTTAGTGGAAGAATACCACTAGGCTAGGTTAAGGATAATGCTCAAAGAATTTTCTACCACCTAACCCTCAGTCGTATTACCTATATTGATAATATTATGTTGTCGTATACGCAAACAAGTGAGAAAAAAGGAGAGCGAGAGAAAGAAGACAGAGAGAGAGAAAGTGGGGCTAAGAGAGTGACATGGAAAGCACTCCAAGAAAGAGAGAGAGAGGGGGAGGGAGAGAGGAAAAAAACGCTTGCATACGAGTCTGCAACCATTGGGACATTTTCATCTTTACTATTCAAGGTCCAAAACCCAACTGACCAAATTTCGTATTGTGCGCATGACACATACCTTCTCTCTTCTCTCCCTCTACAATTCAATACTTCGCCATTGTGCGCATGACACACACTTTCCCTCTTCTCTCCCTTTACAATTCAATATTTCGTTACATAATTTCGTCACATAATTTTGGTTATGTGCCAGAGCAAAGACATGAAAATGTCAAAAAAAGAATTTAATCTTATGAGAGTAACAAAACATCTTTGCCTCACCCAGCATTTGGGAGTGATACGTCTTCGCTTCATCCAAGCTGCCAACAGATCAATTTGTCAGAGTGGGAATAATAACGTTTTATAACTACATTAAAAGATTTAGTCTACATCACGAGGTGACCTAGATATTATAATATTATTATTAGAAGTGTATAAATATTGGCCAGTAAGAAACAAAAATATTGATTAATGTAGATCAAATCTTAATATAATAAAATATTATGTATTGAGAAGTCTCAATGGTCGTCGACTGGTGTAGGCAAACACTAAGTTTGCAAGGTGACCCGAGTTCGATTCCCGGCTAGGTAGAATTTTTTTTACTCTGTACTTTGGATGTCCGGTTTTCTCTTATATCTCGTGAGACAGTCTAAAACTCTAAATAAAGTATTTATTTGGATCAATACTTCAGTATTTTGAAGCGTAAATTACCTCGATCTTATTCAAAATTCACAAATACCTATGTAAAAATAAAAAATATACTGCCAATTATGGACACAATACTTCCTCGTGATTGTTTCACATTGTATACACGTGCCAATTTTGAGATTTTATACTAAATCACTTGTATCTCCAAAAATGCTTAACCAATTTTCTTCAAATTTGTTTTATATGGTAGAATACTATTTTTCCTACATTCTAAATTCTACAAAATATTCTGTGTCGGCAAGTAGTGGACCTTATTTTTTGACTTTTTTATCAAAAATTTCGGATTTGCTTAAATATTTTTTATTTTATTATTATTTCGCAAACTCAAGTGCCTTTTTCTTTAAAAAATCATCAGTGACATGCTTGAATTTGAAATTCTTCTTCTACGTTCGGATATTATAACGCATCATGATCTCTAGTAGTTTCAATACATCTCCTGTAGATCCGTAGAATGCCATGTCTAATAAAATTCTTCTTTCTTTTAAATTTATAAACTTGAAATTTTGATGTTGAAAATTTTGAAAATTCGAGCACAGGACTTGCAGCCATACCGGCGCGTGCCTGGCTCGAATAGATTGCTTAAATATCAAAGTTAAATTATAATTAATTAAAAATATATATATATATATAAATAGCCTATGTAAAACAATAATATGTATAGTCATACAAAATTTCATCAAATCGGATGTACCGTTCTTGAGATATAAGCGTTTCAGTAAAAAGTTAGTGGTCAGGCGAATGGTCTCTTTCACCCAGAACCTTTAGTACGAATTTCATAAATTTAAAATGAGACCATCTACAGAACGTCTCCTATAAGTGTGAAAAATTTCATTAAAATCCGTTTAGTAGTTTCTGAGATTTGCGCGTTACAAGGAATATTTTTTAACGGACCGACAGACGGACACAAAAACAAAGTTTCTCAGTAGGTTATGCAACGTCCAGGAATATGAAAAAATATCGGAGCAAAAAAATAATTTTTTTATACAAAAACGAACACAATACTTCCGATTTCTAATATTAGAAATTTCTCGGGAGTAAAATTAGTCCTTAGGCGAGAGTACTTATAATGTACTTATTGCCAACAATACTGAACCGGGGTGGTTTTCAGTATCTATTTAAAGTTTTTTTTCTTTTATTTTTCTTTTTTTCTCCTTGCAACTCATTGTAATTATTTACAGAACAGTGCTTGGATCACAATATAATTTTCGAGCATGCACCTCAATACAACTATTACCGTAAACAAAGTAGTCTCACCTCACTAGTTAAATATAATTTACCCAACATATTTCTATGTTATAGTTATAATATTACTGCGTATCGCAACATCCTTAAATTAAAAGTCGAACTTATATTTCTTTACCTATGCTATTGGAAATGAGTCTAAAACATTGAAAATTAAAGATTGTTTTTTCTTTAATGTTGATAAGTTCTTTTCATAAATCAGATGAAATTCAATTAAATCAAAAAGTAGTAATATCCCCCAAAAAACACTTCGTGTAAAAACAGTCGTCAAGTGTGGAATGATCAAAAAGAACTGATATCAAAAACGTCAATTTTCTTTGGTTAAAGGAATTATTTTTCACGTAATTAGTCTTGATAATTCAACCAAAATAATAGTCTTACAACAACACTACACCCTGGACCAAACTTCGATTAGGTATTTTAAGAACAATGTTGCATGATTACAGAACCACGTCCTTGACTACTGCACACTATTTTGTATGCAAATTACTACACATAAATTTCAGAACAAAACTGTGTGCAGTAGTCAAGGACGTGGTTCTGTAATCATGCAACATCTTCTTAATATATAAATGTCAAAGACACTCACTGACCACTGACCACTGACTGATCATCGCTCTACAGCCCAAACCGTAAGTCCTAGGAAGCTGAAATTTGGAAGGTAGCTTTGTCTTATAGTCTAGATGTGCAATAAGACGGGATTTTTCGAAACTCCCACTACAACACCTGCCATTGGCGAAAAAGGATTTTTTGCTTTCACGGCCGTGCCTCGGCCCGCAAAGCGGGCGACAGCCCGCTAGTTGTTCTTAAAATACCAAATCGAAGTTTGGTCCAGGGTGTAGTGTTGTTGTAAGACTATTATTTTGGTTGAATTATCAAGACTAATTACGTGAAAAATAATTCCTTTAACCAAAGAAAATTGACGTTTTTGATATCAGTTCTTTTTGATCATTCCACACTTGACGACTGTTTTTACACGAAGTGTTTTTTGGGGGATATAAAGAACACAAAGGAAGAAAAATCTTTCAAGTTTTCTCTGAATGACTGATTGAAAATGTCGCCACAAGGTCTGGTAATCTCTTTATTGTAATCTCTAGGTACCAGATTGTTGAAACGATTGTGTCTCCGTGCTTGGAAAAAAATAACACTGTTGTACGTAGGTGGAATGTACGTATTGCGACACCTCTATAGTTGAATGCATGTCTCAAAAATGATCCATGTTACAATTTATAGAAATCGGTTTTACTTGAAAATAATGATCTGAGAAGGGTTTAGATTTTTAGAATATACATAACTTAATTTTTTTTTTTTTTTTTTTTGAAAAATGTTCACGAGACCCTATCTTGACAACTTTAAGTATATATTATTCTAAACATCTTTCAGATCATTATTATAAAAGGAAACCATTTTCCCAAATTTATAACATAGATAATTTTTAGAAACACGCATTCAATGTAATGGTTTTTAATTTGATAATTGGACTTAAATATAGGGAGGTCTGAATAAATTACTCATCCTACACTATCCCTAACATGATCTCTGGTGGGAATTACTGTTATGTGATAGTGGTTTGGATTAACAAATCTTATATATTTAATCCTGTTTCATAATTCGGCCCTACATTCTATATTTTTTTTCGAGATTTATTTTATTTAATCTCTAAACAAATCTCTCGATCTCCAGATTAGAAGTCCGCCGCTTTATCAATCCAGCTACAGAGGCTAGTGAAATTACATAACTATGTTGAAATAAATGTACTTTTCACAGGAAACTAACAAACCAAACACACCCAGCCTGGGTTGGGTCGAAAAACTTAGAACTGTCGAGATTTCCAACCTTGGGCCACCCAATCTTATGACACTGAAAAAAAATATGAAAACGAGTTCGAGTAATTGTAATATCATAATCATGATTAACACAAAATAAATAATTATATGAAGTAAACAGATTGCTTGATAGTCTATTTTATCGATTTCATTTCGATAATGGTTTTTTCCACTTGAGAAACGACGAGCAATACCATTCCCAAATCCCTCCAAAGACTCTAAACTTATCAACAAGTTTTATCTGCCACGGCTCCTGGTTTTATCTTTGGGTGCTTTCATCCCGAAGCCGGGATATAAATTTATTATGGATGCCCGGGGAAGGAGGGGGCGGGCGAGGGTGGTAAGGCAAGATAAAATTTTCATTACACGCCGCTCCGAGCAAGTTTTCATTAGGGATCTCAGTATTTTTTGTCCTAAAAATAATTGAGTGGAAAAAACGACGAGTCTGAAATAATTAACATTTAATGTTCTGTTTTCATGCAACACTATACCGGGTGCGTGGGAATTTCTTTTTGAGCCGAAAGCTGTGGTGAGCTGCTATGTAATAACAATAATACCTAAAAAATAAATAAAATATTTTTTTGTTTCATTATATATAACAATTTTAGTGGGTCGCACAGGAGTACAGGATTTTTCCGTATCCTTAATATCCTGATATCTTATTTTGTCAGTAATTCCGCCACTAGTGTCTGATCACAGCAGATAATCATTTTTCCTCACGAGTGAACCGTTTTCATCCAAAAAGAGAGCAGAAAAATGTCTACCCTACTGGGGATCAAACCCAGGTCGCTGTTCGTGCAAGCCTCGGCTACACCACTCGGCCAGAATGACTTCCTAATAATAAAATTAGGTACGACTGGAGTTACCTCCCCAAAAACAAAGAAAAATTGACCTAAAATAAGCTATGATAATTGTGTTTATAGCTTCACTAAATGTTTGCTGTACTTGGGACTCGAACCACCGACCTCCAGGTTACAAGTCCACCGCCTTATCAATCGAGCTACTGCGGTCGATTTAAAACTGATTGACAAAAAAAACTTTTAATGGGTTTTCTTTTTGTACTGAATAATGACTTGTGTTTTACACTAGTATATTGTAAAATATTCATAAATAATGAAATCAAAAAAAAAAAAAAAACGAAAAATTAAAAAAATAATTATAAGAAATCAAGAAATCTTGAAGTAGGTACATATTAAAAAACTACTTCTGTTAATTTCTGTCAGATTTCTCTTTCTCTTGATCCAGTACCTCATGTTATTGAGCTATGGACACTTACTTTTTCATCCTGATTCTTGCCCCCTTTTTCCCCCCCCTCATGCCATTTTAATGTGTGTCCCTGATGCGTCATAAAATGGAAGTTTTATTTTAAATGGTCGAGAGCGCCGGAATCCATGCCTTAGGGCTCCATCAAACAGAGCAAAGACGGAATAAGATTTTTTAAATTTAAATCTATTGAATGCAAAATCAGTCTAAGGACCGAGAGATTTCACATGTAGATTTCATACTATACTATACAGTCGAACCTGGATACAAGAGAACTCATATAGGATTGGAATTTTTTACTTTCTTATAAATATACTAGCGGGCTGCACCCGCTTCGCCAAGCCATCACACACACACCACCCATACATCACACACCACACCCACACACACACAAACCACACACACACACACACATCTACACACATTGACACACACACAAACACATCCACACACACAAACACATCCACATCCACACACACACACACACACACACACACACACACACATCCACACACACACATCCACACATACACATCCACACACACACACACACACACACATCCACACACACACATCCACACACACACATCCACACACACAACACAACACACCACAAACAAACCACACACATACACACACATCCACACACACACATCCACACACACATCCACACACACACATCCACACACACAATACACACACACATCCACACACACACACACACATCACCACACACACACACACACACATCCACACACACAATACACACACACATCCACACACACACACACACACCCCATCACCACACACACACACACACTCCACACACACACACATCCACACACACAACACACCACAAACACACACACACACATCCACACACACAACACACCACAAACAAACCACACACATACACACACATCCACACACACACATCCACACACACACATCCACACACACACACGCACACACATCACCACACACACACACACACACATCATCGCTGTAAATTTCAAAATCCCGAGCCAAATCTATCATAGCGGATATTGATAATGTAGCAAACTGGCCTATATTTCGAGAACGGTTTGTCAGAATATGGCAACAAAGGGCTCAAATAAAAGCATGTGATGTTCTGAGACAGTTTTACAATATAAAAAATATAGATCCTCGCGATAAATTTTAAGTTCCGCGCTGGAATCTGTTAAAAACGTGAAAAGTCTGAATAAAAGGTAGAAATTTCGAACATTCTGGCTTATATCTCAAGAACTGTACGTCAGAATGTGGCCTCAAATGTATTAATTGAAAGCTTGTTTTGTCTAATTTGTTATTAAATAATAAAAAATATAGGTCCTCGCGATAAATTTCAAGTTCCATGCTGGAATCTGTTAAAAAACGTGAAAAGTCTGAAAAAAAGGTTAAAATTTCAAACATTCTGGCTTATATCTCCAGAACGGTACGTCAGAATGTGGCCTAAAATGAATTAAATGAAAGCTAATTTTGTCTAATGTGTTATTAAATAATAAAAAATATAGGTCCTCGCGATAGATTTCAAGTTCCAGGGCAAAGACTGTCTTAAAATCGGACCCTTCCTCAAGGAAATACTTGAGGAAGGTCATAACTCAAGGTCGGTTTGGAATTTCGGACTTTTGATAATTTACCTGGTGTTTTTCGGCAATTTTACTTGGGGTCGTCTCTCATCAATTTTTCGCTATCTCTTACCGTTTCGCCCAAACCATTCCTGCACACAAAGATACAAAGCCCGTCCATATTTCTCATTTATATATAGAGATGGAAATTTTCTCTTATAAAGAAATTATTTTCCCTTGTAAAAAGGTAATTCGACCTGAAAATTGTTCTCTTATACCCAGGTTTGACTGTAATACGTATAGACGTGCATCACTTATTTATCATGTCCGATTAGGATACGGATAGAGAGTCCCATTATTCCAGCAGTTGTTTTGCTCCTATTATTATGTGGTCAAAGTCTCAAATATACATATTAGCTAATATTAATGCATTTGGTGATATTCGAACCAACGGATTCTTTCACTACACACTCTTTTAAGTAATTTATTTATCAGCCTGAAAAATACAAAAGTACTTACATAAAAGCAAGAGGGAGCACAAAATATGTAATGTATTCAAAACTAGTGTATCATTTTTTTTTTTATTTTATTAGGACCGAAATTTAGGAAATCCACTAATGAGTGGAAATTTTTCAGATTAACATGCTTTTATTTCCCTTTCATAAAATTGTATGGAATTGAAAATTTTATTTTTTGTAAAATAAAATAATTTATAAATTATTATGCAAGTATCTTATAAGTTAAAGCCAAATTCAGAGGAGTAACTTCTTTTTTTTTTTCTTTTTTTTTTAAGTAGGTAGTTGTGCCCCGGAAACGCTTTTGCATTACTTCAGGGCACATTCTCGTTACATTACATACATGCCATTCCGGAAACGGAAACACTCAGCCACAATTTTCCGCTCCGGCCGGGATTCGAGCCCCAAACTTCTGAGTCAGCAACCAATGAACTTCACCACTGAGCCACGGAGGTCGCTGAAGAATAACTTGAAACACAAAAATGACTGCACCTTTTGAACACGAAGTTAACACAGTGTAGTGTCCCGATTTTTGTTGTTGTCCGTTTTGAAGAACATGAAATTTAACGACAGGAAATTTTTATGTGGCTTCAAATGTGTTTGTGTGTTAAGGTTTTATAGAGGGCTATCATAGTCTATCTGGCACAATACATGGTGAACGTTTGTACGCTAAACTACGTTAACTTCGTTGTTTTCGAATGTCAAAACATACAGATCTGAGAGAAAGAGAAGGAGGGAGAATTGACTGATAAATGAGGAGGAAATGAAGAAAAGAAAAAATAGAGCATAGAGGTAAGTTGAGGAAGCAGAAAGAGAGAGAGAGAGAGAGAGAGAGAGAGAATACGGTGCGACAGAAGGAGGAGAATGGGAAGGACAGAAATTGTTTTTGGATGGAAGAAGAGAAGGAGAGAGGAAAAATACGATTAAAAAAAGAGCAGAATTACAAAAAAAAAGGAGGAGGGTAAAAGGAAGAGAGGGAAGGAGGTAGGGAGGAAGAGAGAAGGAGAGAGAAAGGGAAAAAATGATAGAGAGAGAAAAAGAATGGTAGAAAAATGATAGGGGGGGAGGAGAGAGAGAGAGAGAGAAAGGAGGTAGAGAGAGAATGGGAGAAATGATCGGGGGAGAGAGAGAGAGAAGGAATTTGAGGGAGTGAGTTTGTGTTTTGTTTAATATTTCCCCTGTTTGATATGGTGTGGTCGGAACGTATGTAGCCCTGTCAATAGCATTATGGTTCCTGATACATCTCCGTATTCAGGTCACAGGAGAAAGGGAAGTGGGAGGAGGAGGAGAAGAAGGAGGAGGAAGAAAAGGAGGGAAAGGGAGAGGAGGGGGATGAAGATGAGGAGAAGTAAGAAGGTTAGGAGGGGGATAAAGAGGAAGAGGTAGAGGAGGAGAAGGACAAGGAGAAGAACCATAAAGAGGAAAAAGAGAAAAAAAGGAGCAGAAAGAGATGGGGGAGAATTAATATAAAAAGGATCTTAAGAGGAGGAGAAGGAGGAGATGTATTTGAACAAGAGGTGTAGTATAAATGAGGAATCATAGAAAAAAAGAGGAGGAGGAGTAGTACAGGATGTGTGGGAGTTGTGTGGAAGACGAAGGAAAAATAGGAGGAGTAAAATTAGAGGATAATGGACAAGATGATAAGCAGAAGAAGAAGAAGAATAGAGGAGGGAGGAAAAGGAGGAGGAGTGAATGGACAGAAAGGAGGCTGAGCTAGCGCAGAATGTAAAGGAGGAAGAAGAATAAGGAAGAAGAGAAAAGGGATGAGTAGGAGAAGGAAGGACAAAATGTGTAGGAGGAAAATAGGTGGCGTGATATTAAGAGTAAGTTTCGCATGATGAGAAGCAGATAGGGAAGAGAGAGAGAGGGGGTGGAGGAATAGGACTTGGAGGACAAGTGATAAGGAAAAGGAAGAGAAGTACATATCGGTAGGAAATGGAGGGGTAAAAAATAATTGAAGTATTGAAAGTTCCATGTTAGCCAGCGTCGATGGCACATTGAAAATACCAATAATTATCGTGACTTGCTGAAATTAACCTCTCAAGTTCAAACAATTGTGTTGCTAACTTCTCATGGCCCCACCCAAGTTAGATGAGTTGAATCAGAGAAAACCACACGATTACCTGAAAGCGCCTTCCTATTACAACAGTGGAACAATAATAATCCATCTCCCAAGTCCTCATAATCTTCAAAGTTATCCTGACATGGGTACAGGCATCCAAAAAATCCAAACTTTAATTCCCTCTGCCTTTCAGAGTTTTCTGGAAATGTTATGAACTTGTACGATAGCTGAACTTTAGGCATAGAGGGAAAGCTACTTAGAAAAGTTTTTCACGTTAAATATCCCGCATTAAAATTCCGCTCACGGGATTTTGTTTTCCTGTAACGTGCGTTTTGTTTTCTGGGAGTCGGGAATGGTCTGACCTCCCGGTTTATTACATTGAACACGTGTGAAGTGTACACTAGTGTTGGGTGAGGGGGAGATTCCAGATACCAAATGGGAACAATAAAAGTTGATTCATTTTAGTGACCTACTGTTCTACCCTAATTGTACAAACGAAGGCAGAGTGTCTAATGGCCGATCGAGATGCAGCTGCAAGGGCTCGAATTAAGCTCGAATTATGAAATAGGATTTCTTAATCTTAGTGAAAACAATCTCCTAACTCTCACCTTTACAACAACTGTAGCGGTCACATGAAAACTAGGCTTTGTTTCAACCAATCACAGCACACTATTGCCTCAGTCAGCTGATAGAGTCCATATAAATTAAATTTACTTCAGTTTCATAATTCGGCCCTTAATGTCTTATTATGAAAAAAAAGAGGATTTTATTTAGGTACGTCCGTAAAACTTAAGGAAAACAGTACTGGAAATGAGCTCTTCTAATATGCCATTAAAATTTTGTTAACAATCTGCAAAGTTCGCAAAAAGATCAGAAATTACTGCAACACTTCAACTGTTCCCAAACAACCGAACGAGGCAAGAGTGCAAAACTGCAAAGCTATGACTATGCAGTTATCTGAAACCCAAAGTATCTTATTTCCAACTTTTCTAGCATCTCTCCTGAAGTGTCTTATTCCTGACTTTTCTCAAACACCTCTCCTATAACTTTTCAAACACTTCATCTAAATTTTCTACCGCGTCATCCAACTTTCCCACCATCTCTTGCAACTTTTCCGTCGCCTCTTCCAAACTTTCCATCACTTCTTCCAACTTTCCGACACTTTTCCTTTATTTCTACCATCTCTACTAATATTCTACAACCCCTTTTAAATTATCTATCACCTCTCCTAATGCGACTCATAACCGGAACTGTTCGTTCAACACCAACTGAATGGCTGCCTGCCCTTAGCCATATTGCTCCTCCAACACTACGCCGCAACCAAGCCCTGGTCAAGATATACGAGAAAATCAAAGATAACGATCGTATACCTCTCAATAAAGATCTCCTAGATGTACCTAGAATAAGATTAAAATCAAGAAAACCACCAATATCATATGGTAAACAACTCCTTGAAAATGGTTTTAATGTTGAAAATGAATGGCGAGACCAGTGGTGTCAAAGTCAACGAGACTCTCCCATCTTTGAATTTACTGCTTCAACCTGCAACAAAGAGGAATTCTCCCTTCCCAGGAAATCTCTTTGTAATTTAAACCGCCTTCGTACAAAAACAGGTCATGCAAGGCTTGTTTTTAAACCAAAAGGGGCGTCAGACATGAAGCTGTGAATGGGATATTCATCCAAACAAGGATCATATCCTTAGAAACCCCACTTTTTTTACAAAAAAAATTTTAACCAAAAAAACTTTTACTACTGATGGAAGGCATGGCTCCAAAAATTTTGATCTATGACTTATTTTTGTTTTTTTTTCTCTCTTATTTGTCCTTTTTCAAACACTTAATTTGATTTTAAAATTTTTTTTTTTTGTTTTTTTTGTTTTTGTACCTTTCCCTTTTTTTATTTCAATTCAAAATAAAAAATCCATACATAAATAAAATAACCCTCCTAATGTTTTTACCATATCCTCAACTTTTGTTTTCCCAATTTTTTCCCCACTTATCTCTTTCTAAATTTCTATCCTTTTCT
>JAMCCL010000553.1:0-25871 GCA_024516035.1 Bactericera cockerelli
TTTCCAACTCTTTTCCTTCGTACGCAAATTTATCATGTTTTGATAATCTTCCACTTTTCGGAATATGACTACTTTTGTTTTCTGTGTGTTTAGTTGAAGATCATTTTGATCGCAATACTCTTTAAGACCGTTAATTTTTCTTTGTAAATCAATTTTGCTGTGACTCAGTAAAACCATATCGTCCGCGTATAAAAAATATCATAATGTTACCGTGTCTGTAAGTTGTATTCCAGTAAAATCCCTTCTCTCTTAAGAACTGCACTATGTCCGATATGAAGAGTAAGAAGAGGACCGGGGACGCGTTGTCACCTTGGATCGTGCCTTTTAGTTACTAGAATTTCGTCGGTTAAGTTGTCCTCAAGGTCCACTCTTACTCTACAAGTTGCCCCTTCATACAGTCGTCTAATTATTCTAGTGAGTTTTCCAGATAATCCCAGATTTCTCAGTTTTTGCCAGAGTAAATAGTGATTAGTGCAGTCGAAAGCGAACCGGATGTCCACGAAACATGCATATAACTTTTGCTTTGGAAATTTTAGTTGAATTTGGATGAGACTGGTTAAAGTAAATATATGGTCCAGACAACCCCTTCCTCTCCGGAATCCTGCCTGTTCTTTGGTATGACATTGTTGGATTCGGCCCATTCATAAATTCTATTTGACAAAATTTGAGTGAAAATTTTTCTGATAGAGTTCAGTAGACCTATGCCCCTGTATTGCCCGGGTCTGATTTATCTCCTTTTTAAAAAGACAAAAAATTTCACTATTGCTCCATTTCAGGTGGTATTACTTCGTAATCTAAGATGTAGTTAAACAGACTGATTATGTTTTCTGTGTTGCTCAAGTATTTGTAAACTTCATTGGGAATAATATCCGGACCGCAAGCTTTTATTATTTTTTATTTTTCCTAAAATATTTTTGACTTCATTTGTTGTAATAGGACCGTCCGATTTTTCCCTACCTACGTCACATATTAATAATTCTAGTCTGGGATTTTCCCTTTGATATAATCTTGTAAAGTGATCAAACCAGACCTGCTTAGATATTTCACAAACTACATGGTTAGATTTCTTTTGGAATTTTTTAATAGTATCCCAAAACTCAGATACATTTTTTACATTCTGTATTTTTAGTTTGTTTTTTTCTCTGTACTCTCCGTGACTTAGCGCCACAGAGGTATTACAAAAATGTCTATTAATTCCGCCCTAAATATCTATTATTATTTCTTCAACACAGACCTCAAGCGTCTACATAGATGCTCTTTCATTGATATGTAATAAAAAAAAAATATGTGAAAAAATGTAAAAAAACTGACATTGGCACTGAAAATTTGAAGAATAGAAGGATAAGGTAACTATAAAGGTTTTCATACTTTGTAATAATTACAGCAAGTCATAATTTACCTTTATTGGAATAATTTACCTATTTTAATGTTCCCGAAAATTGAGACTCGAATCACCGACCTCCAGGTTAATTAGTTGCCGCCCAGTCATTGAAGCTATTTAATTTTTCAATATACTTTATATCGGTAGGTACCAATGTATTTTCTGTTCATGTTCCGCAAGAATTATTACGAAAATTTACCAACCTATCTTAAATTTGTAACAATCAATATGGCGGCCCATTTCTATCAAAATTGTGTTTTTTTATGGTCGCACGAGTTATAAATTTAACACTTCGGCCATGAAAAAGATGCCATTTTATGTCCTTTAAAACAAAAAGTAGGGATCTATCCTTAAAAAAAATACATATTATAAATAAATTGTATTAACAAGAACTAATAAAATAAGGTCTGTTAGGAAGAAAATTCACGAGTTGCCAAAAGAATTTATTTATGTTTCGGGTGAGTATTCTCAATTTTTATCCTTAAAAACTGCATGTAAGATACCAAAGTGTTTCAAGTGTACCTCAAGTTAAAGTAGGTAAATAAGAACATGGACGACCCAGTGTTGTGATTCATTTGTGAAAGCAAGGTAAATTTTTCGAAGGTAATCGTTATTTCGACAATAATGGGCATGCCGTGACTAAACACTATTCCGCCGCTATCGCCTCCTTTATCAGAGTCAAATTATTTTCCTAATTGCCGTTTTTATCTTAAACGATCTTTCAAGAGCAAGGAGTAAGCGACTGACCTTTGAAGGTGGAGCTGTTAAGCTGCTTATTGCTTGAAAAGAGAAAGGTCATCCATTAATACGTGGGAGGTTGAGCATTTTCAGCAAGTATGTTCAAAAGACAAAGGGAAGGGTTGAACGACATTGAAAAAGATACAAGGTGACGATGATAATGTGAAGATAACGCATACGTCTGTCCCGGTAGCTCAGTGGTAAAGGCGGTACTCTATGAACCGGAGATTCCCAAAGTCACGGGTTCGAAACCCTGCCCGGAACATGACAAAAAGTTATCCTCCCATTTGGGAATTTCACATAATAAAACGTCTTGTGCTTACTGCTGAAATAATGGGATTTAATACTCTTAATCGGACAGTATAAATAAGGCGATATTATTATTATTATACATAGATTTTTAACAAGCAAGAAATTTTATCATGTACTGTACATTCGGTACATTGTACAAATGTACACAATTGAAAAGAATCTGTACTTTGCCTACACGGTACTGAATCTGCGGTTCTCTGAGCTCCAGACATTCCAGGACATCTGTTTCTGGCTATGGCTTCGTCCAGGTGGGAGCTGTCCTGAACTCAGAGAACCGAAGATTCAGTCACGTGATGACATAGTACCGAATATCTTCTTTTCAAAGATACTATTCTTTTCAAAATTATTACTTCCAAGAAATTTCTAATATTAGAAATCGGGAGTATTGTGTTCATTTTTGTAAAAAAAATAAATATTTATTTCGGTAAAAAATTCAATAGCGCCGATCAGTTATCTCTAAAACCTATCGATATTAACTTTCGGTAGTGAGAGCACGACTAGAGCGGCTTCAGGGGCCTTTTTTAGCTAAGGGAGTATCACAGACGAACGATACCAGCAGTGTTAAAAAGTGTAAAAAGATACAGGTTATGTGGTCAACTGCTCAAATATTAGGTTTTAGAAATATCTTAATGCAGTAATCGATTTGGTTCTTTTAATTGTATGTGGTGAAATTTCCAAATCAATGAGGAAAATCATGCATGGGTTGGATTCGAACCTGCGAATCCTTTGGCTGTGAGGATCATGATACCCCCGCTGTAGACCACTCGACCAGCACCTATAAAGTAGCGCTCATGTTCAATCCTGTCTCCATCAATGTCCTAGATATGATATTTCATTATTTGACACAATTTAATTCTCCTTGTATCCCAGCTCTGATGAAGATTAATAATTTTCAGTCCATAGTTTTCCCTTGTCTATACATCATTCTGTCTAACTCTCCCACCTCTCTCTTTCTTCCCACACTATCGCTCTCTCTCTCTCTTCTTCACCTCTCTCTCTCTCTCTCTCTCTCTCTTTCTTCTTCCTTTCCTTCTATACATTCTATCGCTATCTCTTAATTTTTCCTCTTCTCTCTCTCTATTCCCCTATGCTTCTTTTCTATCCCTCTCTCTCCCTCTCTCTATCTTTCTTCTTCCTTTCCTTCTCTAATTTCTATTGCTATCTCTTCATTTTCCTCTTCTTCTCTCTCTATTCCCCCATGCTACTTTTCTATCTATCTCTCTCTATCTTGTATTCTGTCCTTAGCTCATCCAGATATCTGTCTTCTCACAGGAATGATAACAGGAAAATATCCTTGAGCTCCGAACTTTCGGTTCAGAAATGAAAGTCGGAGAAGTATAGTCTGAAGGACGAATAGAATAGAAATAGAAATTGCCTCGTTTACCTATACTGCGATGTAAGACTAAAAAGTCCCTTTATTTCCAGCAGTCTAGAAAAGGTCTTATTTATTTTCAAATTTAAACAGACATTTTATACATATAATATATGTACATTTCATGTTCTTAAGTTTAATCTTACAGCAGAATAACTGGAAAATTGAATGAAGATTCAATTTTCCAAAATAAAAACAATCACAATCCTTTCGATGTCTATAGACCTAAAAAATAAAATAAAAGAGTTGAATCCTACTCCATCAATGTCAATGTAGGATGTAGGTAATAATGTACTGTGAATAAAAATGATAATTTTCCCTTTTTATACTGCCTTATGAGTCCCATTATTCCAGCAGTACCTAAGTCTAACACGTAATTATTACGAGTATATGGTCAAAATCCAAGTGGGAGGATAACTTGTCAAATCCCGGCTGGGTTTCGAACCCGCGACCTCTGAATTCGAGACCCTGATCAATGTCTTAGATAGTTTCAACATGAAGAAATGCAAAACGCACTGAAATATAAGATCTTGACCTACTCTGCTCGATACGGAGAATCTTTCTAAGGAACAATTTTATTCGTATATTATATCCTTTTGCACTATTGCTTTGGAAACAGTCGTAACACTTGAATATGGAAATGTACAAACACTCTAATATCACTCAGAGGAAATATTCTTTAGATGCAAAAAGGGTGAAACCATTATAAAATGTGAGAGGTTCTTTAGAAGCATCAAGAAGGGTGAAATGGATGTGAGATGTTGTCTCTTCCAGATCCCTATTTCCTCGTTTCAGCCTGAACTCATTATCTTTTCTCGCTTTCCTCTCTCTCACGCTTGTCTGTCCACTTTTGTAAAGGAGAATTTCCCAAGAGAAAAATGAAATAGGAAGAGAAACGGTTGGAGAGAAAAAAGACAGAGTTAAAAACGAATAGAAAGTAAAGGAGAGAGAAAGAGAGACAGAATGAAAATGGTGAGAGAAAATTTTCCACTCCGATGAAGATTTATTAATGGATTTTTTTTTGTATAAAAGAAGGACAAAATTGAAATTTCAATCACGAGATCTTATCGCTACAATCCTTGTCAGTCACTACACTAGACAAAGGGACAAAACATTCATCCTTACAATAAATCATCGAGATGCTTGTTTCTAAACACATTTTTTAACCTTCTGAAGCAAAGTTGTTTGTAGGTTGTACTCTAATAGTAGGTTAAAACCAGCAAATTCTAAATTTAACTTTTGTATTAAGTTATGTTTTTGAGTTAAACTTCTCTTCGATGCTGAAGACATATCGAGACGAGGAGTCGAGGACTCGCTAGAAACTTACCAACCTGCTAACCACATTAACCCGGCCTTGGGTTGGGCCGGGAATGGCCAGCGTCCGAAGGTTCAAATTTGAATGGTTACCCATTCAAGTCTTAGCGTGCTGGACAATCTGGACATAGTTTTATTCAAATGACCGAGACTAAGGCCCGTATTTTTGAACGACCCTAAAACAAATTTAGTGTTGAGTGGTCCGGATACGCGTGCGCAGTGAATCATATCAGCCACAGAGACAGAATTTATTTTGAACTTAAGTCTTGAACGCTTCTCACAAATCTTGAGCGCTGCTCAGCGCAGAGCAAAAACCATTTTCAGCCAGAAAGATGTAGATATAAATATAAATAAACAACACGTTTCTTTGCATTTCCAATCAGCTGACCCTAAAAGTGAATGAAATTTCTTGAAATTTTGAAGTGTCCGAAATTGGTCACTTTACAACTGCCGTGATTTTCTATCGGTATAAATGAAATTCGTGAAGACACATTATAATATTCTTGGAAGTGATTTTACTCCTAAACTTATTATTGTATTTTATTTATTTGCAAATAGATAACCTTTTTAACAAATTTGTGATAATCCCTTATAATTATGCTGGCAATATTCGAGAAACAAACAAAACGCTAATTTTGCACCGCCAAGAAAGAAAAAAAAGAAAACCTTTTTTATATACCCACGTATATCCACGTATTTTTCTTTGGGAAGACGACATCTTTCAAGAGATATCCTTAATTTTGAATGGCCTAATAGAGCCTGAAAGACCTGAAGACATCTGATTAAGAAAAAAGTTTGCTACCAAGTAGTTTGGACAAACTAATTTACAATAGACATGTTGTATTTATTGAAAAGTAAATATTTGTCTTATTCTAAATATTAATAAAAAAATATTATATGTATCTTTAATCAAGTATATATGCAAAAAAAAAAATTTTTTTACTGTACCTCCTCATTTTAGGACAAAGGTAGCATTTACCTATCTCGTTTTTTTTTCATATTACGACGGGGGTTTTACCCTGCGATCGTAGGAAACTACACAAACCTTCTACCCACATTAACTTCAACCAGCCTGGGTTGGGTCGAAATGCCCGCATCACGAAGTCTTCACTGGACGTTGCTTAACTTTGGTGGTCTCACGAGAACTGGTGCATTCACAGCGCCATCAACGCTGGCTCTATCTGGTTTTAAAACGTATGTCGGTAGGTTGACGAAATTTCAAGTAACATATTCATTTTTTATTCTCGTATTCACAAGTGGTCGTCTCTACCAATACTCATTTTTTCCACACCAGATATTAGTGAACCACGTAAATCAAAATACGATATAAAAAGTCTAATTCCTCCGGAATTCAACTCAGCTCACTTCAATGTAAGTCTGGTGCGCTAGACCACTCGGACACTGTGACTCCTGACACCGTCGAGCATAAAAAAGTCTTTGAAGGGGTTGGGAAATCATGAATAATGAGTACATTTGGTAGATACCTGTGTAGAAAATAAGTAGAATGAAAACATTGAAAAGAGAACATTGGATATGTGATAAAACAATGAATTAACATTTTTCTTTGTTAATAAATTAATTCAATTATTGAACAAATAGATAGCACAGTCTGGTTGGACCGGGATAGCTAGCATCAAGTTTGTCCAAAATTTTAAATGGTCAACCATCGAGTCCTGAATTCGTGGACGTTGCTTATCATAATCGACGGACCGAAAACGGTGAATTCAAACGTGCCATCGACACTAGTATCAACATTCAACGTGCCTGTGAGATATAAATTGTAGGTACTTCTTTCGCTGAGAAGGCTGAGATCGGAATAGTAATAATTATTTTCAATTTGGCTTCCATCTCGGAAAAAACTTGTTTAAATTCAAAAAAAGTATAAAGAAATTTAAAACTATTAAACAAGAAGAATCACCAGACAAAATTATTTTTGAAAAAGATTGAAAATGTAAACAATAACACAGATGATTTTCACACAGAGGTGAAAATACCCTCTGCGTGAAAATGGGCCATATTCACAGAAAAATTGTAATTGCTCGTGAGGAAGAAAAAGTTTGCAAGCTTTTATTTTTAGCTTTGTGATTTACATATACCTTTTACTTCCATAGAAACAAAAGCTTTTGATATTTGATAAAAGAAAAAACTCTTTATTGTACTCAAAACTTTTTTTATTGTAGATCGAAGCAACTCCTTGGATTTCGGAAGGAAAAAAAGCATTTCCTTCTTTTGAATGGGGCCCAATATTGCGCCTGTGCGGAAACGGCATCGAGCACTGAGGTTATATAACATAGAGGGAACCCGATGTATCAAGATTTGAGTTCAAAAGGGACTATCAGTGATTTCAAAATCAATGCCGGACTTGTGTAATTTTTCTTTCGCGAAAGAGTGGGTACTAAACTACCTAATTCTTCTGAAATAATATTTTTACTATTTTCATACTTACATATTGTAATTTCTGTCTTTCTTCCTCTTTTACTTTCCTTATTTTCTACTTATTATGTAGTAATATAAGAGTTGGTATCTGACGTGAAAATTAAAGATGTTTAGATGTCCGCCTTTACATGAAGTAAACAAAAAATTCAAAATAAATTGAACCAAATCAGAAGCCGGGATTTGTTGAAAGAGGGGACCATCAGCTGTTCAAAGTTGGACGCATAAATTTGTTCAACTCGAGATAGGTAAGGTTCCCTCTATATTATATGATCTCAGTGGAATCGAGAGATTCATAAGTCACAATTTATATACTTAATTGGCCAAAAAATACGGGCCTAAGGCCCGTATTTTTGAACGTCCCTAAAACTACTTTAGGGACAACCGTCGGGATTTTTGAAATTTTTTGGCCAATTAAGTATATAAATTGTGACTTATGAATCTCTCGATTCCACTGAGATCATATAATTAGAGGGAACCTTACCTATCTCGAGTTGAAACAAATTTATGGTCCAACTTGAACAGCTGATGGTCCCTCTTTCAACAAATCCGGCTTCTGATGGTTCAATTTATTTGAATTTTTTGTTTACTTCATGTAAAGGCGGACATCTAAACATCTTTAATTTTCACGTCGATACCAACTCTTATATTACTACATAATAAGTAGAAAATAAGGAAAGTAAAAGAGGAAGAAAGACAGAAATTACTAATATGTAAGTATGAAAATAGTAAAAATATATTTCAGAAGAATTAGGTAGTTTAGGTACCCATCTTTCGCGAAAGAAAAATTACTACAAGTCCGGCATTGATTTTTGAAATCAGCTGATAGTCCCTTTTGAACTCAAATCTTGATTACATCGGGTTCCCTCTATGTTATATAACCTCAGTGCTCGATGCCGTTTCCGCACAGGCGCAATATTGGGCCCATTCAAAAGAAGGAAATGCTTTTTCTTCCGAAATCCAAAGGAGTTGCTTCGATCTACAATAAAAAAAGTTTTGAGTTCAAATAAAGATTTTTTCTTTTATCACAATATCAAAAGCTTTTGTTTCTATGGAAGTAAAAGGTATATGTAATCACAAAGCTAAAAATAAGCTTGCAAACATTTTCTTTCCTCACGAGCAATTACAATTTTTCTGTGAATATGGCCCATTTCACGCAGAGGGTATTTTCACCTCTGTGTGAAAATCATCTGTGTTATTGTTTACATTTTCTAATCTTTTCAAAATAATTTTTGTCTGGTGATTCTTCTTGTTTAATAGTTTTAAATTTTCTTTATACTTTTTTATGAATTTAAACAAGTTTTTTCCGAGATGGAAGCCAAATGAAAATAATTATTACTATTCCGATCTCAGCCTTCTCAGCGAAAGAAGTACCTACCAATTTATATCTCACAGGCACGTTGATGTTGATACTAGTGTCGATGGCACGTTGAATTCACCAGTTTTCGGTCCGTTCGATTATGATAAGCAACGTCCAGCGAATTCAGGGACTGGATGGTTGACCATTTAAATTTTGGACAAACTTGATGCTTGCTATTCCCCGGTCCAACTCAGACTGTGCTATCTATTGTTCAATAATTGAATTAATTTATTAACAAAGAAAAATGTTAATTCATTGTTTTATCACATATCCAATGTTCTCTTTTCAATGTTTTCATTCTACTTATTTTTACACAGGTATCTACCAAAATGTACTCATTATTCATGATTTCCCAACCCCTTCAAAGACTTTTATGCTCGACGGGTGTCAGGAGTCACAGTGTCCGAGTGGTCCCTAGCGCACCAGACTTACATTGAAGTGAGCTGAGTTTGAATTCCGGAGGAATAGACTTTTTTTATATCTGTATTTTGGATGTTACGTGGTTCACTAATATCTGGTGTGGAAAAAATGAGTATTGGTAGAGACGACCACTTGTGACATACGAGAATAAAAAATGATATGTTACTTGAAATTTCGTCAACCTACCGACATACGTTGTGATATAAATCAAAAATAAACCAGATAGAGCCAGCGTTGATGGCGCTGTGAATGCACCGGTTCTCGTGGGGACCACCAAAGTTAAGCAACGTCAGGTGAAGACTTCGTGATGCGGGCTTTCGACCCAACCCAGGCTGGTGAAGTTAATGTGGGTAGAAGGTTTGTGAGTTTCCTACGATCGCAGGGTAAAACCCCGTCCGTATATGAAAAAAAAAAACGAGATAGGTAAATGCTACCTTTGTCCTATAATGAGGAGGGTACAGTAAAAATATTTTTTTTTGCATATATACTTGATTAAAAGATAAATATAATATTTTTTATTAATATTTAGAAAAATAATGACAAAATATTTAACTTTCAATAAATACAACATGTCTATTGTAAATTAGTTTGTCCAAACTACTTGTTAGCAAACTTTTTCTTAATCAGATGTCTTCCAGGTCTTTCAGGCTCTATTAGGCCATTCAAAATTAAGGATATCCTTGAAATATGTTCGTCTTCCAAGAAAATACGTGGATAAACGTAGGTATATAAAAAAGCTTTTCTTTCTTTTCTTTCTTGGCGGTGCAAAATTAGCGTTTGTTTGTTTCTCGAATATTCCAGCATAATTATAAGGGATTATCACAAATTTGTTAAAAAGGTTATCTATTTGCTAAATAAAATAAATACAATAATAGTTAGGAAGTAAAATCACTTCCAAGAAATATTATAATGTGTCTTCACCGAATTTTCAAAAAATACCGATGAGGAAATCACCGGCAATTGTAAAGTGACCAATTTCGACACTTCAAAATTTCAACAAATTTCATTCCACTTTTAGGGTCAGTGATTAGAAATGCAAAAGAAACGTGTTGTTTATTTATATTTATATCTACATCTTTCTGGCTGAAATGGTTTCTGCTCTGCGCTGAGCTGCGCTCAAGATTTGTAAGAAGCGTTCAAAAACTTAAGTTCAAAATAAATTCTGTCTCTGTGGCTGATATGATTCACTGCGCACGCGTATCCGGACCACTCACACTAAATTTGTTTTAGGGTCGTTCAAAAATACGGGCCTAAGAACCGGTGAAGTCAACGTACCATCGACGTTGCCAACTTTTTATAGTGGTTTTTTATCTCCATTTTATGAAATAATAAAAAAAAAGTTCAAAGCACGCGCGATTAGCTCAGTGGTTATGCACTCGCTTGCCATGCGGAGAGTCCCGGGTTTGATCCCCGTGCCGACAAATATTTGTATTCTTAATTTGGTTACAATTGTTTGTAAGGGATCCCTTCTGGGACGCTCGTGTTCACCCAGCACCTCATTGGGAAGTTTATGTGTCTTCTCGCCCATCAGGAGGGGAGGTATACTACGGGATGGGCAGGCTACAACACGACCAGAAGGTCTACAGGAGTCCTGTTTCATGGCTCCAAAAATTAAGAATACAAATAATACAACAATGTAATACAACAATAGAACAGTTTATAAAAAGCAAAAAGCTCGCGGTTAGAAAGCGAGAGTTTTATTTTGTTTCTCTTCAAAGTTGCTGTCTCGCCAAGCTACAGGTTATTTCACTTGACAAAAGTTGCCTTTGTACCTATACTGAATGCATCAGGTAATAAAAATTTATGCATGTTGCGTGTTTTTTTTACAGAACTTCTTTGAGCATTAGGGGTGAGAAGTTTACTCATTGAGTGCAACATTTTATGCTCCAGTCTTTCTTTAATTCTTTAGGATCAAATGAGATCAAACCCCATTGACTTCATAATGCTTTGCAAACACTTTCCATTAAAAATGCAAAACTAAAACATTTTGTTGCACACAGTGGAATCCCGGATTTGCATACTTGCCATTCGAGAAGTGGACATTTTCTTTACAAGAATTCCGTCCACACTGGGATTTGAACCCACGACTCAGGGCCTGAATGTTATCCCCTACACAACAGGTGTCGCAACACAGACATGTCTGGGTAAGTTTCTCTCCCGCACGGGGTCATCACGTCGCTCCGGACTGGAATGCATTAACCGCAATATCGATCCTGGGAATCCGAGGACAGATTAGGAAGTTCCAGGTACCCATACGTTTCTATCCCGCACGTATAAATCCAGTTTCAGCCAGAAAAAGTTCTCTCCCTCCCCCGCCCTCTCCTGTCGCTGCCCTCTGTTGCAAAACTGCGACGGAATCGATAGAGGTATATGTGCCTGCTTAGGTGCAAGACTTTTGTTTCAGAGAGATGTTCGTGTAAACTTTTTTATTTATTTAAAGAGAGTGTTTCACAGCCGTTTTTATTTGGAGCCATGAAACAGGACCTCTGTAGACGCTTTCTGGTCTGTGTTGTAGCCTGCCATCCCGTAGTATCCCAGACAGCACAGTCAACTGGATGTATACCATACGTTAGGTGGAAAAAAGTCTACTTGCCACCTGGAAATCAGCTGGAGATTTCCCACCTTCCACCTGACCTCCACCTGGAAATCAACTGGAAATGAACATGGGAAAGTAACCCAACTTTTAACTGGAAGTCAGTTGCCCAAAGTCAACTGGATTTTGTTCCACTTATTTCCAGTACTTGTAGCGCTCTCTATGGAGGGTAGTTAACTCACTACACAATGTTGAATACCTATTACCTATATGTAATTATCTACATAATAATCAATGCTTCCCCCTCTTGGTTTTGAGGTGTGGGTTCGAATCCCATTATATGCATTTTTTTTTTTCAAAAATAATAATAATGTAATACAAATACAGAAACAAATGTATATTAGGGCAAAATTCAATTTCATTATTTATTTTAGAGGCCATACATTCAAATCTCATGAAGAAATTTTTTTGTAAAAAATAAAGTAATAAATTTTAAATAGGTTTTTTAACACGTACACCACACAATTTGGTATATTTTTTTTCTATTTAAATTTGGGAAAGAAAAAGAAAATAACTCTCTGTTTTAAAAAAAACAATTCAAAAAGACTCTTTAAACATTATTATATTTTTACAATAAGAGTGTTTTTTATTAAAAAATTGTCCAAAAGTGTAAAATGCATATCAAATTTCCCCAGTCACAAGCCTTGTACCAATGTATCACAAGTATTTCTAAGTAGGTATAATCCTATTATAAAACTCAAAGTTATGCATGTCTGGCGACATGCCCTTGGGGTTACAATCGAAACGGTACTTTCACTGAGAGTTCCCCCCCAGCCCCTTCAACTACTAAGAAATTTCAAAATAAAAAATGTAATACAATTTTCAAGGCATGGTAATTCAAAGGGTTAACGTGTAGTCAGAAAACCACTTGCGTGGGTTCCGTTGTTTAAAAATTTTTTCTCATTTGGTTGTGACCACAAAAATAAGACTCTGAGGGTTAGGTGGTAGAAAATCTTTGAGAAAACCTGACCTGGGGTTTCCTTCCAATTAAAAAATGTTATTTTATTTTCATTAGGACACTGGCCATGAGAAAAAACCTTAATGGTGACAAAATGCCAGGTTTTGCTAGTATAGAAATAAAATAATGATATCCCAATTAAAAAAATGCTCATACCATGTACAAATCAAAAAATAATAAACTAGTAAATGAAAATATTTTTTCTTCAGTTAAACCAAAAAAACAAAGAAATAAAAACAATAGCCAGCAGAAAATGATGATGAGGCATTGAAACACAGTTTTTATGAAATAGCCAAAGTTAAGCAATGTCTAACGTGGTGGACATGGATTAGTGAATGTTATTATGTATTTGTAATCCTTCATGACAATTTACTACTTCTGTGGCTAAATTAGAATTGGGGTTTTTGCTTTTGAGAATTATTACCCCAAAAAAGCATTGTTATACTTAAATTAAAACAAAATTGACTTAATTGTAAGCTAGTGAAATTATAAAACACAATAGTGGGAACACTTTTTTTTAATAGATATAAAATGAACACAAAATTTGAGGGGCTTCATATAATAAGGGGTTTAGAAAAACTGAATAGTTAATATTTTTTAAGGGGGAGGCACAGAAATTGGCTAATTAATTTTGAGTCAAATAATCAGGAAGCATGTAAAAAAGTATACACTACATCATCTTTTTAGTGTGGAAAGCACGTACGGTGAAAAATTCATTTTAAATAAAATATTAGTATTGCTATCTAAATAAAATCCACAGAATGAAAATTTTCATTATCTAGACCATACATCGATAATTTCAGCTGTTTCCTTGTTGACCCAGGACCCCTTTTTTTAAAGGGACAATTCCAAGTGAATTGTGGTGTTGAACCCCTGTGCTAGTTTACTGTCCCGGTCCAGGAACAGTAGAGTGCAGAAAGTTCATTATTTCAAGGCATGGAGATTGTCCAATGAAGAATGTTATCCATTTTTAACTTTTTTTGTCCTTTCCTTTTCTTCTGTCACGATACGATTTAGAATTTTAGACAAACCAAAGAATCCTTCTGTGACATCTCAAAATCAATATGGAGTTCAGTAAGAATTAACACTTTCTCGAAATCAAAATTTGAAGTTCAGTTAGAATTAACACTTCAGTAGTTTATAAAAATGTTCAAAAAATAATTGAAAAGGACCAATTATAAAAAGAATTAAAAACAAAGTCACAATAATCGAGAATCACAAAAACGGAATTTCTCTAAAAAATTATTCAAAGATTAAAGATGGCGAATGCAAACAAGAACATTCGGTAAAGTTGTTGAAACCCGAATCTATCCGAGAGCGCGTTTTTTACGAACTGGAGAAATGTGGAGCATCTCCAGCGATGGCAACTGATAAATTCTATTTATTGTCCTAGTGGAGAATTTTGTTTACCCTTTCCCGCTGACTGCCCAGGTGACGAGTTAGATGGTTTTTGTTGGAAAATATCCAGGTGGTGGTCAACTGATTTAATCCATAATGGAAAAATCCACTGTGGGACAGCTGGAGGTCCCATTGACTTTATACACCGGATATTTCCACCTTAAATCCAGACTGGAAGTCACCTGCCGTGCTGTCTGGGATACCTCCCTCTGAGGGCGAAAAGACCAAATACTTCCAATGAGGGCTGGGTGAACACGAGGTCCAGAAGGATCCCTTACAAACAATTGTAACCAAATTTAAGAATACAAATAATACAACAATAGAACACAATACAATAATACAACAATACAACAAAGAACAGTATTAAGTATTTTAATGACACTGTTAACTACTGATGAGACTTACATCATTTTATTATCCCTAGACAGTCTCAAGCTTTTTTTTCATTCAATTTGAGCTCTTAATTTAATCATACCTTCATTTGAATTACTTTCAGAATTCTCATTTCTTCTACTCTTCACCGACTCTCATTGTTTTTCCCATTTTTCATTTGAAAACGGAAAATGGAACGAAGCAATCTAATTTAAGATCTCGAAGGCTAGTTTTCTTTGAAATTATTTTACACAGAATTTTTATATCTTCAATAAGATTTTCATTCGGTATGGTTTCCCGTATCTGACTTTGTCCATTGTAGTTTCCTTGAGCACAATCAATTAGACGCTGCCTGGTTGGTTTATCATTATAATAATAATAATGAAATTATAATAGACACTTAGGGGCAAAATTAAAGACAAAATTCTAACAAAAAGTCATTGTTAAGCGCGGTCTTCCCTATTTTACAAATAGCAATCCGGACTTAGCGCCAAGAGGTATTACAAAAACGTGTATTAATTTCGCGCCCTTTTATTTTACTGACCCCGGTAGGATTAAAGAATTCCTTATTCCACCTATGTTTTAAAAATCTCAAATGTACAAGGAAAATTTCATGCATTGTGTGGGGACCCGAACCAACGTATCCAAGCTATCTGGAACCCAGCCTAGCGCCGATCGAATTGTATGCGCGCCTGAAATTTAACGATTATGCAAGTGCAATATTGTTTAAATTTTTATTATAAAAGAAACAATAAAATTATGAAAGAAAATACCTTCAATAAATAAAAGATTATTGTGGCGCATTTGACCTTCAATCATATAAAAAACCTTTCCGTGGGAGTAATAAAAACCACTGCCTATTGATGAAGTTACGGGTTCAAAACTGGCGGGGGCAAAAATTGTTTGTTATGAAAATTTTCTGTAAAAAAAAAGACTTCTAACCAAAAAAATTATTTAAATTTGTTTGTTAGAATTTTCTATAAAAAAAAAAAAATTTTTCTAACCTGAAATTATTTTTTGTGGTTTGATAAGTAATTTTTTTATTATTTTAATAGAAAAACTTGTCGCGTTTACAGTGTTTAATTTTTCAACAACAAAAAAGGTTCCTTGTTTTTGTATAAAATAAAAAATCGACCCTGCCCATCGGTGTCAAATCAGGAACTTGCCGCATAATGAATAGCCGCCCGCCGCCGTGGGTGGCTTTACTGCTGCGAGTGTTAATACCGGGGTAGGGAAGGTAGAAAAGGGTAAACTAATCAGCCAAAGAATACCCCCCCTTGCGGATACCGTGACGTTCTAACATGTGAAAACAAATCTCGTACACACAGATCTATGAAAAATGTCTAGAGTAAAAAATTTAGTGGCGGCTCAAATAAAACCTATTGGAAATATGAGTAATGAGCCATTAAAATTCATAATAAAATTAGGTAAGCAGAACACAAGCCTCCCAATGGAATTTTAATGCTTAGTGAATTAATAGGGAAACATCACATACATTTGCTGTCGAGCTCTTCCGTAGGATCTTTGTGAAAATAATTTCATTCCCCCCCCCAATAGTTGGAGCCCAAGGTATGAAATCAATACATAAATATATGAAACTATGAATAGGGTCTGTTTCTCTTTTTCTTTACACGTTGCCAAATTCAATTTTTTTTCTTTTCGTCTCAAACTGAAAAAAAACATTATGTTTTACAGGCGAACTTTTCTGGTAGTTTAAAGGTCCATAATAAATAATACCTAACATTTTTTCCCAAATTTTGACTTCAGTGTCGTTCCGGATACGGGGAAATAGATATTCTGTTCCTGATGAATGTGTGTTGTGTACATACCTTCCCTTATTGTCTTACATAACACCCTGTTTTAATAGAACGACTTCATCCATTAACTGCAAAATAACACGAAATTTGTGAGAAAGTCGAATGGCCGCCATATTCTATTTTGCTGTCCGTGCAGTTCACAAAAAAGTGTCACAAAGGCACGAGTGTTGCTCCTACGTAAAAGCTAAAATTTTTAGAGGCCTTTCAGAACAATAGATTTTTCCCCTCGGGCCATTAGCGAAAATTTTTTTATTTTTTCCATCTTGAAATTGTTTTTAGTTTTTAATTATTTCTGCTTTGGGAAAAATTTCTTGTTTTGGCAGTAAAACCAATTGATCTCGCTCCATGATTTTTGGCTTGTGATGCAAAATAATATTTTTTTTATCGGTTGTTAGATATTGTGTGGATGTGTAAAGAAAGTTGAATAAAAATACCAAAGGACAAAACAAAACCTTTAACCGGTTTTCTCAAGCCTGGAGATTAAGATCCATGAAAGTTAAACTAAAAAGCTTCAGCAAAAAAGTTCACGGTTCCAAAATTTTCTAGCTTTCAAACCTTTTCACTAAAGTGGCTTAGATAAAATGAGTTAAAGTAATAAAGTTATGCACTTTAAGTAAGAGGAGTCACAAGTTTAATTTCCCTCGCAGGGGTCTTGTGAGTTCCAATTTCATAGCCGGTAGTGGTGCCCAAAATGTCCGCTATAATTAATGTAAAAAATAGAGATAAGTCGTCAGACATAGGTACATTGGTTTTTCCACCAGTGTCGTAGGATCACCAGCAATTTGAAGGCTTCCATGAGCGGCATTCGCCCAACCCAGGTGGGTGAGCTTAATGGTAAGAAATTTTATGATTTTTCTGCGAATGGAGTTAAAACCACCGTCGTTTACGTATGACCTGTATTGGAAAACATTTTTAAATCTTAACAAAAACTTGTAGAGTAGTTACAGCTTAGTACTTGATTTCCATTTTGATGAAATTTGAAAGCTGAAAGGGTATTTGTGATCAAAAAACGAAAAAAGGGGCCGCTTGATGAACCTTAAATGTCTGGCGGGCGTTAAAAAAGGGCGAAGACCAGGTTCGCTAGAGGACTGTTCACAGAGAAGAGACTACCAAAATTTATCAAGGCAAGCAGGAATGGGCCCCCTCTTAAAGCTAGCGTAAGTTTTCGCTTATTTTTTGGTTTGACCATAGCGTGTAGACACGATGGTTTGGCCCTCAAGTAGATAACTTTAGACGGTGCTTTAGGCAATAGAATAGAACCCCATGCTTCAATCTTGCCCTAGTGGAGTCCCTCTTTTAGAAGCGTGATTAAAATACACCCCCTGACAGTTGCCTAGCTCCCCTAGCGTTCATCACTTTCCCCTTTCAGTCGCCGCCCCATTGGTCCGCCAATAAAGAAAAAACTTTTTTTATGGACAGAATTTCTTTGAGAAAAGGGAAATTCTTAAGGCCCAACTAGATTATTAGAATAAAAACAAAGTGCATAACATTTTAGTCATAAACAAAACATTATTTTTGGATAACATCGCTTTCAACTGCAAAGTTAATATCATGATAGGGGTGTTCCCATTCGTGGGAAAAAACTCACAACCCTGCCGCTACCCAATTAACCTCACCTAGGGGGTTTTGGGCCGGAATTATTATGGAATATATACATTTTCTGAATCCTCATCAGTTAGTTAAATGCTCTTAAGCACATGACTGACGAACTGAAATTATTGAAATCAAAATATTTGAATGCACTTGAATTTCTGCTCCGCGGTGTGCAAGGGCATTTTTGCCCTTTTCCTCCCGAAATAGACGTTGGCGCCTTTGAGCAGTTTTTGTTTTCTTTTTCATCACGCGGTCCTCTCTTCTCTTTCCTACACTTCCTCCCACCATAACTTCTTCCTCCCTCTCTTTCTCACCCACATTTTCTATTCGTTCTTCAATTCCTATTTTCCAAATTGTACTTTCATATTCTATCTCTATCCTCACCTTCTCTCCCCCCTCTCTCACACCACTTACCCTCCCTTCACCCTCCTCATTCCTCTACCTCTTTATCAATTTCGTCCCTGATTCACCGTAGGAAGTCCTGGCTTGAACCCCGAGTTACACAGATTTGCGCTCGAAATTAGGTTACAGAGTTCAAACCCAAAAGTTACACAATTTGTACTCAAAATTTGAATAAAAATGTTTGTAAGGGGAAATTTCCCGGTGCGGTCGTGTTGACGAAGCACCTAAATGGGAGTATTGTGTCACTTCCGCCCATAAGAAGGGAGGGCATACTGTGGGAAGCTTACAACCAGACCACAAGTGTCTAATCTCTCAAGTGGCTGGTTTTTTGGTAAGAAATAAAGTCTGTGATACAGTGTACCACATCTTTAAAAAATAATAAATTTATTTAATATAAAACCATTTACATTCATTCATAATCAACGCAGAGCCTAAACGGCTGGGTGATTGACTTGAAATTTTGCAGGTAGTTCCCCTTATGAGTAGGGGCGTACTAAGAAAGGATTTTTTGAAGGAAAACAGGGGTTCTAACTTATGGCCAAAAATTAAATTTTTGATAATAACGCAGAGCCTAAACGGTTGGGCCGATTGACTTAAAATTTTGCAGAAAGCTCCCCTTATGATGTGAGGCGTACTAAGAACGATTTTTTTAAGGAAACAGGGGTTCTCAACTTATGGCCAAAAATTAACTTTTATTCATAATCAACGCAGAGCCTAAACGGTTAGGCCGATTGACTTGAAATTTACAGGAAAAACTTTTTTCAGTGATGAAGAAGCTTACAATGAAAGGATTTTTCAAAGATAACAGGGGTCCTCATTATGGACAAAAAATAGACATTTTAGCGTCTTGCAAGTTTTAAAAACGGTGAGCCGAGTGATTGAAATTTGGCAGACACTTTTGTGATGAGGGGAATAAAAAGAAACAAAATTTTAAAAGAAAAATATACATTTTTTTTAACATTAGTTTCTTGAATTGTTGGAAAATTTAAAGTCATTTTTGGCGTTAGAGCACGAATTAGAAAGTTAAAATCTGCAGATTCGACGGCCGTCTCGCCCATTGTATATGTTCTCCGTGAAAAATGTCTTTGAAAATGCTGTAATAATGCGTCTTTTGGGAGTATTCAAAATTCGTCCCCCAAAATTGAGTCATTTTCAAAAAAATATGTTTTCCCACAACAAAATTCAAATATTATTAATCTAGTGAGAAACAAAACAAATCTTCACTTAATTTATAAAAATTTTCGTTTTATTTACAAAAACTTACAGGAGTTTGACATGTTGGATGTTCTGAAGTGCCATCATGGATGGCGAAACATTGACTTAAGGTAAGTTTTTGTAAACAAAACTTTTTTTTTCTTTTTACACACTAACCCGTCAAGGCAAAAACCCATTCGTTTAGACGTCTTACTTGAAAAAAATTTCCGATATATTTCTTTTTATTTTAGCGGTACAAGTGAAGATTAAAAACAGAACAAAAGTGAAGTATATTGATGGTGTACGAGTATATTGACGTCTAAGAAACATATTGACGGGACCTTCAATAAATTGATCTTAGGAGCTGCTTAAAAGCTAACCGCACTTGGCCGAAAAATATCATTACTTCAAGTGCGGCCTGTAGGGCCCTATAGCTGTTCGAATATACTCCCACTCCCCGAATTCTCCAAAATTCCCGTTTTCGCCAAAAAGGGATGATTCCTTTGGGGTATCTTCTCCAAATCCCCGATTCTCCTTTTCAATGTGTCACGACGAACCGTGGCGGAGTGGTTAGCGCGCTAGGCGTTAGGCATTGCACCATGGTCCCTGGGTTTCGATCCCCAGCAGAGCCAGTTTTTTGTGCACTGTCTTGTATCCATCATACCCATGATGAAAAATGAGTAACGGTCAATGTGAGCAGCGACCAGTGGCGGAATTATAAGCAAAAAAAAATAAATTTACGATGTTAAAAGGTAAGGGAAAAAAATCCTTTAATTCGCTATATATTATAGCCAACAATCGCTAAACCGTACTCCGCAACGGGTATTTATCTTTAAGGTTTATCCTAACTGATGTTTCCCCGTACTTTGCAACAGAAAATTTTTTTATTTAAAAACTAGCCCCAACCCTACTTGCAACGGAGTAATCGCTTCAACCTAAACAGGTGACACCTGTTCTTTCAACGGCATATTTTTTAAGCTACTCGCGGTCAAACCCGTACTTCGCAACGGATTTTTTTTCGGGTTTTAACCTTTTTTATACGCCCTTTAGTCAGGAACTGTATTTTACTTATTTAATATGTATAAATTTTTTATAATACTCTATCTTTTATAATTTTTTCTTGTTTTATACTGGTTAATTTGGCCCTCTTAAAGTAGTGACCCCTACTTTGCAACGGGATTTTTTCAAGTAAAACTAGCCGTAACCCATACTTTGCAACGTATTATTTTTTTATAGGTTTATCCTAACTAGATGTTATTCCGTACTTTGTAACAGATATTTTTTAAAACCAAATGCTGTCAAATTGTAATTGCAACTAAATATTGAATTAATTTTATGTTTACTGTGCAACGGCTTAATGTTTCTATAACTAACGAGTCGTCACCACGTACTTTAATTAGGAAATTTAAATTCACCTAACGAACATTTAACCTTGTACTTTAAAGGGGGAATTTTTGAAGAAGAAGAATAAGAAAACAAGAGGTTTTACAGCATTTTGGATTCGTAAATGAAACAGCAGCTACTGATGACGCTCGTGGTCTATGTTGTGCTTGACCTCCCGTAATATGCCTTCCCTCTGATGGGCGAGAAGTAATTCAATAGATCCCATTTAAGATAGATAAGATAAGAATTTTGGTTCTTTGTCACAATTTTTAGTGGGGGAGCATCACGTCTTCAAATATTTACCGAGACAAGTGAATACGCGTAGGTATATTTCTTTAATAATAATATGTTCTTATTTATTGCCCGACTGGACTAATTAGTCCTAATAATGGGACTCATTTATGATTTTCCCCTTGTTAGTAAGGTAACGAAGACGATTATATGGTGAAAATCCCAAATGGGAGGATGGTATAACTTGTCATATCTTGGCATCGGTTGGGTTTTGAACCCGCGACCTATGAAGTAGCGGTCCCCTTGACCGTTTTTCTGTTCAAGTATTTACAGGGAAATGTGAATAAATGTACTCGTTGTTTTGTGCAGAAAATCAACGGACTAGAGTTTTTTTGTACAATTGACGCAGGAAATCGGTATTTTACGGTTAATGACTAGTTAGGCATAAGATAAATCCGTACAAAGTATGGGTTAACACTAGTTAGCTCTAAAAAAATCTTGTAGCCAAGTATGGGTGACGGCCAGTAAGAGATGCAAAAATATTGTAAAAAAAATCCCGTAAAAAAGTAGGCTTGCGACTAGTTACGTATTAGAGAAACTCGTACGAGTACGGTTTACGATGCTTGGTTTTTGAAACGTGAATTGACAAATCAGCTACGAAGTTAGGGTAGACGAAAGTTCGTTAATAAAGAAATCATTTGCAGGTAGGGTAAAACTACTCTTTGGGTGTAAAACGTCAAATAAATTCCCTTCGAAGCGCTTAAAAATTAAGGTTTACTTTATTTGAAAATTAATCCCACGCCAAATACAGGTTACAGACGTTAATATAAGAGAAATACTGTCAGAGTCGGGTAGACTGCTTAAGGTATACAAGTATAATAAAAAAAATCCCGGTAGCAAAGTGCGGGTTGAATACTAGTTGGTAAAGAAAATGTTGTAGTAGAGATAGGGTTGACGACTAGTTAGGTTAAATGAATCTTGTAGCAGATTACGGGGTAGACGGCTAGTAAGGTTACAAAGTTTAAAAAAACGGAAATAATAAACCTGCCGAAGTACGGGTGGACTAGTAAGGTTACAAAGTATTAAAAAAAAAACAGAAAAGTAAACCTCCCCACGAAGTAGGGTAAGGCTATAGGTATACAAAGTATTTAAAAAAAAAAAAAAAAAAAAAAAAAATAAGAAACCTCCCTACGAAGTAGGGTAGATGTAGAAGGTACACAAGTATTTAAAAAAAAAAAAAACGAAAATAATAAACCTGACGAAGCACGGGTAGACGACTACTTCGGAATAAAGAAACCACGGTGCAGTGTACGAGTAAAAAATCGTGGGTGTAAAAACGTAAAATAAATTCCTTTCGAAGAACGTAAAAACCTTTAATTTAAAAATGAATGACATTGCGAAGGGCCGGGTTGACACCCCAGTTAGGTATAAGGAATTTTCGTTGCAGAATATGGGTAAATGGTTTTTAGTTAAAAAACGTAAAAAAAAATAATCTTGAAGGAGAAGGATTAGTATTTTAAAAAAAAAAAAATCCCTTTACGAAGTACGGGTAGACGACTGTTACATGTAACAAAAAAATTCCGTGCTAAGTACGGTTAAACCCCTATTAAGTATAAAATAATTTCGTTTCGAGTGCGCATAATGACTACCAAGGTAAAAATAATTGTAAAGAATAGTAAAATATAGCAATATGCTATGGAAAGGTTTAGGTGGAAATCTTCGAAAACAACGACCTCTCAATTTAAAGGAATTATTGCGTTAAAAAAGACGGAAAATAATATTCATGATAAATATGTTAATAAAATGACATCTTTTACTTATTTAATAATTTAATAAGTAAATTAGGCGGTAATTAATTAGGGTTGTTTTAAAAACCAATTGGGGGTGAAATTTTCTTCCCCGAATTTCGCCCATTTTATGCCCAAATCTCCGTTTCGAATCATTTTTTTAAAAATCACGCGCCCTTTCTACTCCCCGTTTGCTTTCCCAAAAAAATTTATTCGAACAGAAATTGAAAAGGAAAGAGAAATCGAATTTTTAGCTTGGAATTATAGGCAATTTGAGTAAGTCATGCGAAACAGCATTTCAACCCCCTTTCACTTTCCGATTGCACTTGTATATCGTATTTTAAAACGATATTTGACGGTTCAAACGGAGAAAAGGGATTCGGAGAATCGGGCATATAATTCGAATAGGCTTACTGTTTCGTTGTAGTGCCCTTACATTCTCTTTGGGTTCTATCTGTTTCCGACTACCACTTTTAATTTCAAAAGAGTCAATTCCCAGAAAACTTGTTTTGCCATGACCATAAATAAGGCAAGGGGCAAACTCTTGGCTAGGGAATTGCCTTAGAACGATTGCTTCTCCCACGTCAGCTCTAGTTGTTTTTTTCAAGAGTAAGGTCCTGCCAAGTCCCTCATTTGTTTCGCCGATGGATAACAAGACCTGGTGTATAAAGAAAGTGCTTCGATAACCATAAAACTTATGCGCGGCGGTGGCCATGCCTTAACTAAAAAAGTGGCCATGCCTTGGCACGCGAAGCGGGCTAGCCGCTATGTAAATTTATATTTTTTAGCCATGGCCTAGCCTAATTTCTATCTGTCCCCCCCTTTAAAAAAACATTATACCTTTTTTTCTCCCTCCTCTATACGCTCCCTCTTTCCTTACCTCCACCTTTCCGTTTAAGTAAAATTCTTATCTCTCCAACTCCCATTCAATTTAAAGCATTGGTATCTTCCCCTCTCTCTACATATCTATTTCCCCTCCTTCTTTTACACCTCCCCCCCTTCGCCCTCTAGTTTAGAAGTCAAAACCTCTCTATCCCCTTCAATCTAATACCTTCAATATTTTTAACAGAGGTTCAATATCTCTTTCTGTCTCGCCCTACTTTTTTTTCGACGGACAGCGCACCTATAGAAAAGAGAGGGTAAGAGGAGAGAGAAAGGGAAAGGAAAGAGAGAGAGAGGAAAAAGAGGGAGAAGGAGAGGGAGAGGAGAAAGCGGAGAGGAAAAAAGGATGAAAGGATAATTCAAAACTAAAGAAACACACCAGAATTAACCATGTTTGTCAGTTGATGCCTTAAAGACCTGAGGATATCTCAGCTCATTCATTGTCATTTTTAATTATTGACCGACCTAAAGTATGGCAAACCGGAAACTCGAAATTAAAAAACAAAGATTAACACGAAAACTTTACGCAGTTAAAGTGAGATTCACAATAACATTGGTGTACATATTTTAACAGAGGAATTTAATTTATTATCAAAAGTAGAAAAATTAATTTATCTTGTACTGTTACAAATCCCGAAACTTGAAACTTATTCCGTCAACTCAATGAAGGACTTGTTACTCGTTATGAGTACGAAGTTTCTAAAACATCTACATAGTGATGATGGGAATGGTATCCTGGAATAATATGTAATTATTAATAACCCCCTTCTGAAAAATTAAGGCCCAATTATAAAACAAGAGTACATCTAAGATAAGCCATAACCTTCCCCAAGTCCCGGGGTTTCAACCAATCACAGCACCACTATAGTCCAACTTGAGGGACAGTCTTTTCTTCAACTTAATCCTGTTTTATTTTTTCTATTGCCAGAAGTTCCTTAAAGTTACAACAAGAATAATAAATCTTAAGGAGAGCTTGTAAATTCGAAAGTATTTGTCTACATCAAAACCCAGGTATAAAAAATTATTCATTATTGAAGTTTTTTAATGTACCCAAGTAGGTATAATGAACAATTGTACATAAATATATTATTCCGGTTAATGACCCATTGTCATTAGTCATTATAGCTATACATTTCAAACAATTTTGGTATAACGTCATAAAACGTTCAAATTCTTAATTTGTCATAAAATTCGTCATATTTTAGGCTTTTTATGCAGAAAAAATTATTATTAATATAAAAAATGTCATAATTTTGTTTTTAAGCATTCAGGCGTCGTATTTTAAGAAAAACATTGTCAATTTTTCAGCGTAACAAGGCAGGTATTCGAAAATAAGTGTCAAATTTGCTGGACTCTGATAAAAATATTTTTCAATTTTTTTTTTAGGGTAGCACAGCATTACTCAGAGACTCTTTCATTTTATAAATCATTAGTCATTGTTTTCTTTGTACTCTGCTAATGCCGCCAATGGTCGTTACTCTTAGAATAACGCAAGTGGACACGGGACATTCAAATACTGAGTGGAAAATCTTCTCCTCAGCGGATTCAAACCCGAGTCGCCACAAAAATTAGGACTTAAGGTAGAAAAAAGTCTAGTTTCAATAAATTTTTATCACCACAGTAGAAATATTCTGCCTGATTGTCTAAAATTCCAAACTTTTCACTCAATAGTGAGAAATATATTGAAGAAGAAAATTCTAACTTTGGGGACTGAGGAAACTGTGAATATTTGAGTCATCAATTAGGATGGAACGAAAAATGTGGATCCTTTTGTTACTATGTGGATAAAAAATGTGGCCCCCAAAAAACCACAAAACAATTCGAGAGATGATCTTTTTAAAAAAAACTTTCAATCAGCTTAATAGGCCCCTTAAAATCAAGTTTTCAAAATGTGGGTTTTGGAATTAAAATTTCCTTATTCCCAAAATCAG